>MQRK01219542.1:33471-50743 GCA_001938485.1 Girardia tigrina
TTATATATATATATATATATATATATATATATATATATATACTTGTTATTTATTTTTATTTTATATGAAAGCATTTTTAAATGAAATAAAAAGAAAAAATGCATTTTAAACTAAAAACTACGTTATTTTATAAAAAATTGGAACCAATCCTATTGAATTTATATGGAATTGTATCAAAATAATTGATTCGTTATGCGGCATTTCGCTTTGCGGCCAACTTTCCTGGAACGTATCTAGGCCGTATATCGAGGTATGAGTGTATTTTTGTACCCACAAACAAAAGTACTAGTACGTGTCCCACATACAATGTGTTCACATAGTAATCGAAAAATTGCTTTCCAATGTTCAATATAGTTGCAGAATTTTCATTATTAATCTTTCAATCTCAGTACAAATAATAAGATAATGAATTATATATGAATTGATAAATTGTTTGGGTCCAAAGTGTTGAAGCATAAGAAATTTTAAAATGTGAGCATCTTAGTAATCTTTATTTTATCTATGTATTCTAAAATTTTGATTATAAAAGTTTTATGGCTCGACTTAAATTCGCACCCCTTACAATATTGAACTAAATAATAAACTACAAATAAATGTTTACATATTTCGCACTTTAAGTATCAAAATCACTTTCCCAGATTAAAAATAAATAAATAAAAATAAAATATTAATAATTAAAATAACCGAAACGAAGTAATCAATTAAAATTTAAGGTTTGATAGAAGTGTTTGATTTGGTTTAATTTTTAACACTTTGTGAATGTGATTCTAATACTGAAATAAAGAAAATATCTCCTAAAATATCTAAATAAAGAATATATGTGAAAGTAGATTAATAATAGAATTAAATCAATAAATTTATGGTTGATAAGTATTTCTTAGTTTTCATTAACCCTTAAATGTATAATTTTTTATTTGTTTGCACTTGAAATTCTGATGACAGCTAGTGACTTTTGACATTTATATTAATATAGGATGGAATATTGAAGTTATGGTTAGGCAAAATATAAAAGAATAATATACACAAAGAACTGCGAATATTCATAACTGGATGAAAGTAACTTCCAAACATTTTTCAGTATCATATTCGATTCAAGATGCATTTAAAGGTTAAGCATCATAAATGACTTATTTACTGTGTAAGTACTTTTTATGAAATCAAATACAAAAAACCACAATTAATTAAAAATAAAGTTTCAAGAAAGAATGAAAATATTTTTTTTCAGTTGAAATTAATTTTGGTTGCTGAGTTTCGTATGAGGATAAAAATTGTTTAAATCTTGTGACAACTGAACATATTAAACATCGGATTATTCAATTTCAAATATTCTTTTGAATAAAAATAAAAAAATCAATTCTAAAATGAGATATTCTTAGCAAATCAAATTAAATTCTTCCAATTAATTTTTGATTATTATTTAAACTTAATGAACAAAAATATTTACCAACTCTAAACGAAATGTTAAAAAAAAACACGATGTAAACTAAAATTTGAATTTTTTCAATTCTAAAGTGAAAAATTTAATTAAATTTCCATATTAAATTAACATTATTTAAATTTTTAATAATATTTTTACAGAAACTATATTACAAAAAAAATGAATATTTTATACAATTAACGATTTACATTTCAAAAAATAATTCAAATTCAAAAAAAAAATTAAATATTAAAAAAAAAATTTTCAAACAAAAAACTAAAAAAAAAGTTACCGATTTTTTTAGCGAAAAAATTTGGACAAAAAAAATTCGCAGATTACAACAATTCTTGGGTTGAATGATAATGATAATAGTCAAATAAAACAGGCATTAACTTACTTATACCGGTACGGTATCTAATATTACTGCAACGTTTTTGGTGCATCCAATCCCGTAGATAGTCTAATCATGCTTCTTGATGAAATGTAATAATCTATAGACTATGGCACGTTGTGTGTGAAGGAGAAGAGAAATAAATGAACAGGTAATATGAGATAATTGAAATCTGATACCTAAGTGGAAGCTATATGGCTCTCACTCTGTCAGATTAGACTGCGTCAATGTTGAATAATAAAAATAACTCCACAGTTACTGACTAACGTTTGCGGATGTGTCGTTCTTTAATTAAGGCAACGAAGTTAATGACATTGTGCGACGGCGATTATGTTGACAAAAATCATTTGATACTAAGCTTTTTTATACGTTCCCATTCTTGTTGATAAGGTGATTTTTCGAATGGCAGTTTGTTTTTCTGCCCTCATCATATTGCCTCGAGAAAGTACGGCTTACCGATTATTTTTTTTAAGTATGCGGTATTGCAACAAAAGAACTAATCTCTATTTAAGTAGGTATGCCAGAATAGACAATTGCATTGCAAAGCCAGATTTTGTTGCCACGGCCCTAACAACACACTACTCTAGCCAGATTTTTTTGTTCCAGCCGTTTATGCATGTCTGAATGCGACTGTGTGTACATTTAGTTACAAAGCGTATTTGATTTCACAACTCAACTCGCTCATTGCCGCGACTCAGATTTCATGAAGCTTATTTTAGCTTGCCTGTAATATGATACGTTAAATTTGATTTGTCGTTGGGAGCTTGCTGGATCAATTAAAGCAATACGAATGGCTCTGTTATTACCAAAAATCCTACCAATTTTTATAGAATCCTATTGTATTTCTATATCAAATAAATTAGTCTAAATATTAATTATGTTCCTTGTTTTGCAAAAAAATCGTAAATTTTGTTGAACTAATATATTTAATTAAAGATATGTTGAAGTACTAATTGAAATCAAAAAGTTATTTGTGATTGTTCTTTGTCATTAGTCGTCTTTAACTGTTCTTTCTGCACTTGAATAACCTGTTTTATAATTCCGTTTTTTCTAATATGATATTTTGTTTAACATTTCTTGTTAAAATCAATTGTGACGTAATGTAGTAGTTTAATAATAACTTATAAGCTAGAGTAGAGCCCGTACCGGGCGGCGATCTTTTCGGGCGACTGCATTCCTTTACGAGCCACGGGTCACAAATCAACGGGCTACGAGCCATTTCTACACATAACAGTATATGAACATACAAATAAGAAGAATGGTACATTCAAAACACTGAAAACAGAGACTCAGATAATTTTGAAACAAATGTTCCAAGGGGAGCTACCATCGACTTTGGTGCTAGTCTGAGGCCAACAAATTTTCCTAGTTCTACAAAAATCATTAATTTTAATCCAAACCGCAATGACAGCAGTCTTGTATAATACAGGGCTTGTAAAACACAGGACTTTTAATTTGCACATGTGCACTATCGATCGGCACTTTGTCATGGAAATGGATGCCTTTACCAAAAGTGCTAATTGATCATTGCATAGTGCCCAAATGTGCTAATGGATACTGCACATGTGACAATCGATAGTGAGAAGTGTGCAGCACATGTAAAAATGTGCAAAGTCGATTAATTCAAAATTTTACACTTTTTAAAAGTGCAATTTTTTATATTTTGATTGGCTTAGTGTTTTCGGTGCACATTTTGAATCTCTATCCGACTGTACGAAGAACTTTGATATATTGATTTGCTTTTCTTATAATAGTTTTAAGTACAAGGGTAGGAGAGAGTACATAGGTTTTAGAGATCAAATGAAGCAGAATTTTCAAATTCTGATAGTGCACATGGATAGAAAACCATATATAAAGAATTTGAAAATTTAACATATCAAAATTATGGGCTATTCCTTTATGATAATCTAATAAATTACGATTATTATAATAGTTCACTATTGTCACAATACATTTATGTTACGGTCGAGAAACGGAGAGTATAACTACATATGTAAGGAAAGAAATATAAAGGGAAAAGCTGTTTCAATTATTAAAAATTAATAACTCAAGAAGAAAAATGCCAATACATTTATTATGAAAGAAAATTTTAATAATAAAAGTTCCGTAGATAATCTTGAAGGCGATCCGACAACGTCCGAAGGTCCGAGAAGAGTCCAAACACTGGAAAAGAAATAACTAATTGAAAATAAATCCCAAAAACTAATTAAGTCACCTACTGGACGACTTAATTTGACCTCCGTTGTAACTAGGAGGTCAACAGACCCTCCCCGTAGAGTCCTTGAGAAGGCCGACCCCTGGATGCCACCTGTGAGATCCTGGCGTGTTCACCTGAGAAGATATACAAATTAATTAGAAAAGACAAAGGCCAATTAAAAAAATAAAGACAAAGAGCAATTAAAAAACTTACCATGAGTCAGGCCCACAAAGCAAAAATATCATCACGCGATGAATAGTCATCGGTGACGTGGTCGCACACCAATTCAAAATTTGCGAGTTTGAGGCGACACACAAACCCAGAAACCTATAATGAAACGAAATAGTTTAAAATTTTGAAAATTTTCATCGAAACACACCTACCCGAATCGGCCAATCCGCTCACGAGAAAAGCCCAGACACTTGTCTGGCAGAAGTCAATTAGTCCAATTAAAAATTAATATTGGATGCCTCTCCAGCCCTACAAATACGGTAATCATTTCACCGTTAAGCGCACAAATTTAACAACGATAAAAAACACAATTTTAACATAATAATTTTGTACAAACTATTTGCACTACTTTAAATACCTTTTGACGACAACGAGTTCCAGAAGCGTACGTGACACGAAGAAAAACAAACAACTGAAGGAAAGAGCACCGAACGAGAAGAAGAAACAGAACGCGAACCGAGATTGAACAAGGACAGCGGAATCCACGAATATCCCGCTATAACCAACCGACGGTTTACGATAACGCTTCATCCGAGTGACGCGCCGACGAGAAAGAGGACCAAACGACCGAGACATTTGACCGGCTCCCGACTTGCGAATTTAATTGTAAATTTTAATTTATTATGTTTGCTTGTGGGTCACTAATTTTTAATAAACATATTGAATAATATTTTTGCAGTTTTACATTTCATTTTACTTTATTTTACTTTTGTTGTTTATCACAGTTATTTAGGAAGTTTATTAATGAATAGTAAATACTTATTTTCCGAGTAAATTAGTCCGTCGCCCGGCCGCCGTCGCCTTCGACTATGCCCCGAGATAATTTACGATCGAATGCGCAATGGAAGAATGTAGGGAATCATGCAGACCCAATAATTGTTAATGTGATTTCTATATCGATGGAATCATTTGTTAGGGAAGGTTGCGTCGAGGCACTTCTCATTAGCGCGGAGCCGCGAGCCCACCCGCATCGGGCAACATAACGTATCGAGACAAAATTCTCTTTTCATTATTATGTGTTACATTATAAATATAACTTTATGAGTATGAATTTTATTTTTATACCTTTTAGCAGACCAAGCTGATTTGTTCTATGTTGGTTTGGAATCTGACCTAAGATTTAGATTTTAATTTAGGGTTTTGATTTTAGTAATTGGCATGTAATTCGATCGAAAACGAGATTAGAAATTTTTTTCAGAAGTAATGCGTGATAGGGAGCGGACAAAGTTAGACGCGCGATAAAAAATGAAAAAAAAATTATAGACTTACTGTAGGCTAGAGATTTATTTTACCTCGCAAAAGGCGTCTCAAAGTTCGGTTTCGAAAGTTAAATTCGAGCGACCTTCGATCAGAAATAATTTACATTATTAAAAGAAGAAAAAAAATTTTTGTCAGATTTATTGGTTTTGGAGATAAATAATTCCGTAGATAAGAGTTTTTTTAACTTAATGATAGGAATTTAATGAAATACGTAATAATAGTACGAATAATACGAATTAATGAAATAAGCAATAATAATAAGAATGATAAGAATTTAATGAAGTTAACGTTTTATAAATAGAAAAGTAAGAACAAAACTTAGCGGAATTTTATCGTTATAAAGATTTTATTTTTAACCTTCTATGAATTTTGTATGTTAGAGTGAGACTGTTATCAGTTCTAGCGTTAATTCGAGTAGCGAATTAATTTAGTTATGAAATAGGTTATTCTGAAGAATCAATTTAATGGAAGTTTTATTTGATAATAGCCTAATTGTTTGGTTGGTTTATTCATTCTTTTAATTAAAGTTTTTAATCTAGTTTAACGAGTCCAAATTAAGTGATAATTTATTCATTTCATGATGACTTTTAATGACAATTATAAGGCGCTAATAATTCTGATAATAACAATTTATTTCATAATTAGGATTTTTACGTTGAATCTAATTATTATTCTTTCAAATAGGCATTATTTCGATTCCGCTATCGGTTATACAAAACTTGTAGAATGATATTAGAATTAAAATATAGATTAAAATTCAGAATTGTTCCGTGAGTTAGATAATTTGAATTAGATGAGCATTCTGCTTTGGTAACTTAGGCATTTTTTACGATAGTTTATGATTGATTTTAATTTAATATATATGAGCTTATATAATATATATAATATATATATATTTTATATATATAATATTTTAATTTAATATATTTAATATGTCTGAGCTACATCCTGAATGAGTTACTTTATTAGTAAACTTTCACTGATAGAATAACGGGTTAAGCTAGCGCTGCTTTTCATTCTGTCGATACTATGATGAAAACGAATATCATTAGAAAAGTTTGTCCAGGAATACTTCGACACTAATAATAAAAAAAGTGCTTAAATACACGAGCCATTTGAACGAAATTATGGGAAACCGTATTTAATAGGTAAGGGACTCTACTGACAGTAACGTTTTAAACTATTTTGAACGAATTATCATATTCTACTAAGGGCTAATAATTGATAGATCAATATCGGACCTTTGAACCAATTTAGGTGGCGAATCCTTGGTCGCGAGATAAATCCATGTCATAATAATATTTTACGATACAATGACACTTTCAAGTCCTAATATTGATATAGGAATACATAATATACGCTACATACCCCGAACGACGCTTTGCTAGGCAGGGGGCCCATAGCCCATCCGGTCTATATTATAACCCGATGGCCCTTCAGACTCGGCACTGCCAGGCAGATGTCGAGCGAGAAGAGGCGTCCGACCCATAAATACAGCTAGCAAGTTAGATAGGTATTAAAACGAGTTATAAAAATATCCTAAATCGAGATTGGGTTGTGGCTGACCCTTAATAGCCACTGGGGGCTCTGAGTCTTTGAACATGTTTATACTCAAATGGGTCGTGACATTTAGCACACTCTCTGTAAGTATATCGAGAATGTGGTGGATCATTTCCTTGATTGATTAATTAGGAACTCGTTAAATAAAAATAATTTTATTACGATTTTTACATAATTTCAATTTTTAATTTTAAATAAATTTTTTTATAAATTTTAGAGTTAAGAATCTTTTAAAATAAAAGAACATGAATTACTACCGTTAAAGCATACTACCCAATTTTTAATTTTATTCAATTAAGTAAAGTTTTTATTTTTTATATCTTTTCGATAAAATGTTATTCAGCAAAAATGTCTTTATTAAATGTCTTTAATAGAATGTCTTAATTTAGTGGAATAAATTTTTTTATATCTAGGGCATAATATCGTTCGGCTAATTGGGGTGATATGATTCCGAATCATTGTTCCCTATAAAAGGATGAATGAGCAGATCACGTGAAATCTAATCAATATATCAACAAACGGCTAATTTACCCTTTTTAATATATAACTAACAAATAAAATTAAAATATAGCATTAGATAATAGTATTTAATATGATATGTAATACGATTACAATAAAACTAACAGGAGTAAAACGAAGGTATAATAATAACAAATTACAGAGCATGAAATCAGAATATGAGGGGGTATAACTAATACAATTAATTTACTTTAATCATATTCAGAAAAAATATCATAATAAATTGATACGGATATAAATATTTCGTAATATTGTCACAATGGAAGCTGGTTGTATGTATTTTTTTACACAAATTCTAGAAAATATCGACTGTTGATAATGATGTCTTGGTAATAATTAAAAATTGTTGGTCAACAATGAATCGATAATAAAAAAACTTTTTATATTCAAAAATAAAGCATTGTCAAAAAATGCATTCATAAATAAACTAAATAATTTATTTAATGATTTTTAATTTAAAATTCAAATATCATATTACTAAGGGCCATTTGAATTATTAAATTCATTATTAATTAATAACTTAATGTTCATAATAATAAATAATTTATCGTAAGTAAAAAAACCAAATATAATAATTTGATACGAATAAAAAAATATACATACTTAATATAAAAAAATAGTTGTTGAAATATTACATTCCCATTTGAAGAATGCTGGTACCAAGCACTTGACGTGGTCGCCATTGAACGATTTTGCATATTAAAAGACGAATTATTGAAAATAATATTTATTAACCAAAAATTAAAATCTGCGCATCAAATAATTAATTAATTGATTGATTTAAACAATATCAGGAGTTTATTATATTCAGAATCCTTTAAATAACTTGATATATATAAAATATTTAGTTTAATTTATAAATACTCATATATTATTTATACTCATAAAATATATATTCTTGATTCAACTTTGTAGGATTAATTAAAAAATAATTTGGCATTACAATAATTTATGTTGCACTTTAAACAATATATGGACGATAAACGGTTTACAGCACGAAAAAATCATAAGAATTTGATATAAATGAAAATATCATCAAAACCAATAACTCCTCAATTTCAGCTGGATAACATGGCAGAGTTCGATTTCAAGCTGGAATACCAAAAGGTGAGAATCGTAGGAATGGAGTATTATGATTATGTGAGGAATGTTCGCAGTACCGAATTAAGCATGAAGATCTAAAAAGTGAAAGCCAAAGTGAAACATATTAATTCGGTTACGATTCAATCAACGTTGACTTGGATCAAAGAGGAACAGGACAAATGCGAAGATTTTGGGAAATGGAAAAGAACACTAGAAAAGAGTCGCGAGGATCAATACCCAGGGTCTAGGGATTTAGGACAAGGAGGAGGGTTTGGTTGTAAAAAAGGATTAGTTGGGATTTTAGAGGGTTATTATATTTTACCATTAGTTCCAAAAAGTATAAGAAAAGAATTTTGGAAAAGAATTTGTGTCATTTGGGTATAAAAAAACGAAACGCTATATAATGCATCATATTTATGTTCCAGAATTGGCAAAGGAAGTGAAAAATTAATTGGTAAATGTGACGAAATCCGTCGTAGGAAGGCATTAACAGAGAAAACCAATTAAATGTGATGATTTTTTAAAACAATTGTTGATATACAGTCTGGTACAAAAGTTTGTGAACGCTGACGATTTGTAAGTGCTGGGACAGCCTATTAAGAAGTTGCACTGCAGTAACATGAGGGGTTCTTTTAGCCTCCTGTAAATTTTTTCTGTCGTCCCTTTGACTGGTTGACATTGGACAACCAGATCGAGATCTTGAACATGAGGAACAAGTTGTAGCTATTTGTCCATAAGAAACTCCGTGCTTCTGCAATGCCAAAACTGCTGCACGCTGTTCTGTTGTTAGCTCCTTGCCGCGGACAGGCATGATTCTAAAATAATGACAATTTATAACTTGAAAAGTAATAAAAATAAAATATGCATTTAATCATTTAAATGGTTTATGTATAATTAACAAGGAATACACGAACATGCAGTGCAATAACAAAAAGCAGTATAGAAACAAGCGTTCACAAACTTTTGCACCTGACTGTATATTGCTTTCATTGGAAATAGAAATTCAAACTATCCGTATCTGTTAGTGATAGTTGATCAATTCTCCAAGCTAGTGAATTTAACGAAAATCAAAACAAAATCCGAAAATATGGAATTCGATGTATTCTAGTTTAATGGATTTATATATTTGGTAAACCAAAACGAATTTTAACAGATAATGTTACGTGTTTTACGGGTACGAAGTTCAAGGAATTCTGTCAAAAACATGGGATTGAACATCGATGTAGTAGTCTATTTCAGCATCAATCCAATGGACTCACAGAACGATGTATTCGGGCAGTGAGAGATATGGTAGTGACAACCAATTGGGAAGGTTAAACTGATGGTGGGAAATAATTGATTGAGTTATAATTAATTAAATAATAATTAATTTAATTTAATAATTAATTTAATTGAGTTTTCGCTGAATGCGACGGTGCAAAGTACAACCGGATTTTCTAAGTTTGAAATTATTTTTAAACGTAAAATAAATTTGCACGTGGCAGGAGGAGTGACACTTATGGAAAATGAGGATATTAAAGAGATGATGAAAGAAAATGCGGAAAGTGCAGCAAACCATATGGAACATTGGAAGAGAGAAAAGAGAACAAAGAGAAATTTCGAAGATGCTCAGCAGTTTACGGTAAAAATAGAGCCTCAAAAACAAAAAAAAGATACCTTCCGATTTGAAGGCCCATTTAAAATTTTAAAATATATCACCTAATCAGCTGTAGTTACAGAATCTATCAGATGGTAGAAGAATACGAAGACGTATGGCTCAAGAAGATATCAACCTCGAATGTCAGAGGGAGAAGTTATGGAAATATTAATTAAGCATTATTTATTAAAAAGGTTTGTTTAAATTAACTCTTGTTGTGATATTAATAAAATTTGAATTTTTGAATTATTCTAATGGATTCGATTATCTTAATTAAGCCATACAGTATTTCCGAAAAAATCTAAAAAAAGTAATATATATATATATAAAACGTATTAAGATCGGCTGGTATATGCATAAAGTATACGCAATGTACAACCAAAACAGCAACCCATTACGTTCTGAGATTCGTTTATTTCCCATTCTACTTCATGTACATCATCGAGCACGAATCCATCATAAGGGAACCTAGTGGTACCTAATTTAAGTAATTCTTCTTTTCAGTTACATACAGAGGTTGATCGAAGTGGGAAAACTAAAGTTCTTCTTCCCAATGCCCGATTTATTCACAAACACAATTTCTGGTGACCAAAAAAAATTCAACTGAAAGCGCCATTTATATTCTTAAAAGAAAAGATCTGTCTGTAACTGAAAAATTGTAACTTCTGGAACAGTATGATTATTGAGGTTCAGTCAGGCAAAAAGAAGCAGCAGCCAAGTTAGGAATCTCTCAGCTTTTTTTGCAAGCTATTGAAGTCTCGGGGTGAATTAAAAGAAATGAATTATGATCACCAAAATGTCAAAAACGGAAGAGAGAAGGTAAAGCATCTGATGTTGAAGAAGCACTGTTAATTGGGTTTACACGAGCAACAGATAAAAATGCACCAATTACTCGTGGTATTCTATGTGACAAAGCCCTTTCTTTGGCCGAGTCCGTTGGTGTTACTGATTTCAACCAGATACCTGATCTGATTCAGATATATCTATAAAAGTAAATCTTTTGGATGACTTGATTGAAAAAAGAAGTATATGTGACTCTGATCCCCGATGGTCTGATCTATCCGACATTTTCGATGAATCAACAAAAAATCAATAATTCTTATTATCATTTATTTGTATTTATATTACCACATGCAAATCTATTTACTAAAAATTATACTATAATAGTATAATAGATTATTTGTATTATACTATTATACTATTTGTATTATACAAAAACCCCACCCACATGCACTAACCATATTATTTCTTTTAATAACACATACCCCAAAGAGAAGAATAATTTGAGAAAAGAATAATTTCTTTTTTATTATTCATGGATATCTAAATTTTCTAAGTAATTTAATTCAAATTTAAACTATTTACTTTTTGTTTAATATTTTGCTAAATATAATATTAAAACATTTTTTTGGAAAAAAGTTGCATTTAATGAATAAGGTGTACTATTTTTGTTGCAATTAGTGTTAGTTGCAATTTGTGAAAAGTTGCATTTTTAAACTTTTTTTTAAATGCATTTTAACTTATTTAACGGTGTTTAAATGCATTAAATTTCTTTTTTAAATAATTTTTTATTTAAAATCAATAAAATGACGCATATCCTTTAATTTATAACTATATATGATCTTTATTTAATTTTTATAATTTATATATTTTAGTTACTGTATCATAATGAAGAAGAAAGTTATCCGAAAGTATTGTGCAAAATTTTAATTATAAGTTGTGGCTTTTGCTGAAGAAACAAGTAATTTGCAAGCCGAAAATATTTTTGTATTGGTGAGAGTAATATCCGAAATTGGAGAAAGCAAAAAGAAAAATTAGAGAAGATGCCTTCATACAAATGTGCTAATATAGGTTCAAATTGTAAGTGGCCACATATAGAAAATAAAGTGGCAAGCTGGATATGTGAATCACGCGAAAGTGACTATATCATAACAAGAAATGCAATAAGACTTTTTACCATTAAGTTAGCTCGCAAGGAAGGAATTTCAGGATTCATCGCTTCGCCAAGTTGGTGTACACGTTTTATGAATAGGCGCAACTTAGTCCTTGGACGAAAACAAAGATAGCACTTAAATGAGAAAGTGCTTGCATTTCATAAGTACGTAATTGATTGCTTAAAAGAAAATATATATGATTTAGCAAACATCGGCAACATGGATGACTTTCCAGTTTTGTTCGATATACCTTCCAATGTTACTGTCAACAAATGTGGTGAAAACACAGTATTTGTTGGGACAACAAGGCATGAAAAGACACACTTTACTGTGGTTTTAAGTTGCTGAGCAAATGGCAAAAAATTAAATCCAATTGTGATTTTCAAGCGAAAGTTAATGCCAAAGGAAGACTTTCCTAAAGGAATTATTGTTCATGTGAATCCAAAGGGGTGAATGGACGAAGAAGGGTGCAAGATTTGGCTTCGCAAAGTTTGGCAGCAAAGACCGGAAGGTTTATAAAATACGAAGAGCTTGTTAGTTTGTTATGTTCCGTTCCCATCAAGTAAAAAGTGTTAAAAATGTGTATACAGTTATTCCAGGTGGCCTAACGAGTATTCTACAAACAAAGACATTCAAAGACAAAATGCGTGATAAATGGAGCACATGGATGCTAGACGGTGAAAAAACGTTTACTAAACGAGGACGTATGAAAGCTCCAACACTATCAACACTTTTTACGTAGGTAAAAGAATCTTGGGATGCAATTGATGAAAAACGTGTAATTAAAGTGTAGTGCCCACAAATTTATAAAATTTAAATTTAATTTAAATTATTTTTTTTAAATGTTTCCTTGTAGAATTTGACATCCGATATTCACATGTTATAATCCAATATAACTTTTTCATTTTTACGATCGATAATTTTGTTGTTTCCTCGCAACTTGTGATCGAAATAATTGGACGAACATTTTTACAAATAATTAAAATAAAACAATTGGAAATAAAAATTCAATTAAATTTTGTTTTAATAATATATATTTTCGATTGAGCGTTTAAAATTTGGATTTTTACTTTTGTTTTTTTTCAATTGTTATGCGATCCGAGATTTGCCAATCGGGCAAAGGGGGATTTTTATTATCGATCGGACATTTATATCAGAGTTCTGAGAGTTCCGAGAGTGATAGAAGCAGAGTAGAAGATAATGTTTATGATGAAGTAATTAATTCTGGAGAATACAGGGACTTATTTTCAAGTTTAGGAATTGATGCTGAAGATTGTGTTGATTAGATTTTCAATTTAATAAATGGTTTTACAACAATGAAGTTTATTTCGTGTATAATGCGATCTCATTTTTTTGGTCTAAAAAAGTGTCGCACGATACGCGAGTATATACGGTAACACAAATCGAAACAGTTTTACCATTTTCAATGAAGAATTATCAAAATTAACTCCACAACAACTGCTCGTTTGAAACTCACAACTTAACAAATAACCAATGAAGATATTGAAAGTATTTAATACCCCGAAATCTCAGTGTTGAGCAAATATTCTTCTCGTGAAGCCAAAAAAACATAACTACAGCTTTTGTGATACAACTATTAGTAGAGCGAGGAATCTATGTAGCAACTTCATCAATTCAATGATTGAAACACTTAGAAAAATTATTTCTTACTTTTTTTTGTGTTTTTTATCTCAATAACTGTGATTACGCTGACATGTCTTGTTTCATGTTGTCACGCGTCAACCCCCTAAACAGGTGTAGATTAGTGTATTTAAAATATTTTATCAAATAGATATTGCAAGGTTCATATCCGCCATATCAGTTTTTTGACATTTGCCAAAAAAATTGACAATTATAATATTGAACAAAATCGGCCTAGTAGTTTATCATCATTATTTTTGAAAGCGATTTAAAGAAATTACTAACATGATGATGGTATTTCAATGCGCATCACAAAAATGATTTATTGATATTGCAGATAGAAAGTGTAACATTGAAATTTATAATTGGTTTTAAAATTTGGATTTATAGCGGACTTTCTTAGAATAATAGGTACGAGTTCGCATGGAAATCACTCTGATATTGGGATTTTTCTACCATCGAATGTAACATCTACAATTCAACCATTGGATCAAGGCATAATAAGATCTTTCAAGACAATGTTTATGAATAAGAAATTGTGTGATGTTATAGAAAAGGTGAAGTTGAGAAATATGTGGGATCAGAGCCGTAGTGAGGGTGGTGCGAGCGGTGCGGCCGCACCGCGAGCATGGGAGCCAAAATCGCAAAATGACCAATTTTAATTTTGTTTGTTTTTATTATATATTAAAGTTGAAAAGTTATAAAATCAAAATTTTGTTAGTTTTTGGTTATTATTTTATATGCAATATGGCAACAACAATTTAATTGACTTTGCATTATTTATTAATTATCTATAATCTATTTGGCACCACAAGTATTTAACGAAATTACTCGAATCATTCGTTCGAATCAATCACTCAGCACTGGGTTGCGTTAAAGAGCATAGCTACTGATTCAGCAGCTAAGCGATTTAATGCATCATTGCACGTGCTTTGTTTCGTCATAAATTTACATCATAAAGCGTAATATTTAGTTAATGAAAGCCCTGTAAAAAATCAGATAAACTTAGAATTAGTGAATACATTATGTAATTAAAAAATTGAATTTAAAATAAAAAAATAGTCAAAAACTATAATTTGATAAACAACGCATTAGAAATGAACCGTCTAAGAAACCTTCTGGTGCAGCATAAACGGTTGAAAAATCAAAGAGATAATGATGCACGTAAAATGCAAAATCAATGGAAAACTTGGCTGAGACTAAACTATAATAAGCCAAGTACGGATTCTGCGGAAGACACCAATAACGGCCCAGAAGAAAATGCAAGTGAATGTGAAAATTTTGGAATAAAGCAGATAGAAGAGCACTTTGAATCAAGTTCTTCATGGCATGGATCAATAAGTTCTGAAGTCCAAGTACTAACTGAGGAAGTTTTGGAAACTGAAAATGAGAATGAACAAGAAAATGTCGAGAAAGTTCATGCAGTTGAAATCATACAAAACAATAATTATTCTATGGTTGACGAAGTATTGGAAAGCCAGCAGCTTAACTTTCACGATCCTAAAATGTGGCCATTGATCAATGACGAAGTAAGATGTTGTTTGGTTGAACACGGACCGGATCAAAATAAAAATGATTATTTTCCAACTGATTCTGGAAACAGACGTTTCAATAAAACATGGTTTGATAAAATTCTTCCAAACGGTGAGAAGGTGAATGGATGATGTACAGTTCTTCAAATGCTACACTTTTCTGCTTCCCGTGCATTCAACAGTAAAACAAAGCAGTTTTGCTGATCTATCTAAAGGCTTTTGTGATTGGGTGCATCTAAGTCCGAGAGTGCCAGATCACGAAAAACGTCTGAGAGAAGGTAAGACAATTGATTATGATATTCAGAAAGCAATACAGTATGAGAGGGAAAAATGGCGAAATATTTTAAAAGTCATTGTTGATGTAATTATGTTCTGTGAGAAGAATAATTTGTCTCTTCGAGGTAATACTGATGTAATTGGTGAGACTGGATGTGGAATATTCTTAAGCACAATGATCAATTTGAAAAATGCTACGCCAATGGATATTTTAAAATTTATTCATTCCTATTCCTTAGTTGAAATTTATCCAAACACAGAAATTACTGTACGAATTTTTCTTACAATTCCAGTTACTGTTATGCCATGTGAGCGAAGTTTTAGTAAACTTAAACTTGTAAAAAATTATCTGAGATCATCTATGGCCCAAGAGCGCTTGTCTAATTTGTCAATTTTGTCAATCGAATTCGATGTGGCTAAATGTGTTAACTATGATGACATAATTGATGACTTCGCTTCTTTGAAAGCAAGAAAAAATCACTTCTGCTAAACTTTGTAATTATTAGACATTGAATTAGGTGTGTAATAAAAGTAGTTCTTTTAAAAATGTATAGTTAATGTATTACTAAATGTATTAAATGTATTATAAAATGTAAAATTATTATAAAATGTATTTAAATGTATTACTAAAATACAAAGTATTTTAGTAATTAGTAAATACTGTAGACCAATATTTTAAGTAAAAATAATTAAATCAAATAAGACTGATCAGATCTCTGTAGGCTTTATAACAATTTATAATAATAATTATAGTAGTCTTTTTTGTTTAATGGCAAAGCATCCATGAATTTATCCGAATAAATTGATGTTTTCTTATAGCTACGCGATGCAAGGCTTAAGCATCAATGCTGCGTCATAGAGCATGGGAATACGAACGTCCAAAGTCAATTTAATTCTTTTAAGGCATAATTTTTGTAGTGAATCTTTTTCACGCTGGGGGCGCCAGATTTGAACTTCGCACAGGGCGCAATTTTTCCTTACTACGGCTCTGTGTGGGATAAATAAAATGTTATTTGTTTTATTCGTCAAAAGTCGGTATCAGAGTTGTTTTTGAAAATAAAATTTGCAGGACTTATTTTTATTTTTCTAGAATCTCACAAGCTTTCGTGGCAATGAGAACTTTGAAGATAGTACCGCAATACGACGGGCGAGAAAACATCTCGGTATGGCTTGAGAGGTTTCGTGAATGCGCGGAAACACTCCGCGAATATAAACTGACGATGTTGCAGTTGGCGCTGTCGAGTGAGACAGAAATCGTTTTCGATGATTTAAAGAAACGACACGTCAGGATTTCGAGAAGAGCGCAACGGCGCTCACAGAAGCTTTCGCCCCAAGTTCGAGGCTGTCGTGGGCGAGTTTTGCTTCCAAATGACTGGCTCCCAGAGAGAGAGTTGATTTCTTTATGTTAGATCTGAAACGTTTAGAGGTCGTAATTTGCGGCGGTGCAGGAGGCGGTGAGGCTTTTATGACCCATGCATTCATAAATGGACTACCTGAAGCGGCGCTCGGAAGGGCGAAAGGTTTAGGCTGATTGGTTCGGTTGGCGCGCGTGAACGGCAAGGCAACAGGATGTCTCTCTGAGGAAGTAGTGGCGG
>MQRK01219544.1:3050-15643 GCA_001938485.1 Girardia tigrina
AATAGCAGTAATTCAGAAATCCGCCCCACGTTTTTGGTTAGGTATAAAATTTCGCACATATCTAGAAAAAAATTATTTTCCTCTTTTTAGTGCATTGGTAATGCTTGAAAAACGTGGTTATTTTTATAAAAAAATTTTTTTATTAATAATATTATTTCATCCCATCTTTAATCAGTTAATCAAGTTCGATCAGGACTGTATTGATGACAACCTCAAATAATATTATGGACATCCTTGCTTGACTCTAATTAAATATAGTATTTGCTGAGTGACATTATTACCCCAATTCTAACTTGAGATTTATTACAGATAATAAATATTAAAAATAACTATCTATAACAGCATATTGCCTGAAATAGCTAAGGTAATGTTTTGGGCTTTCTAGGTGGCTACTTTTCAAAGCACAAAAGTACAACTCCAATGACAAAACTATGTTTATTTAAAATTATAAATTTTTAATTATTTTTTTTGTAAATTATTAAATAAAAATAAATGATACTGAATGTTATTATTAATGCTTTAATATTTTATGTTTGTCTTTAAATTTAATTCATAACTCATTTATTAACTCATTATTATATTAAGTTGCAAACATTTTCATCATTTCATTAATATCAACAATAATAAATATGTAATATAAAAAGATAAATAAAATAAAATAAAATCATCTGTTTACTCTCATTCTTGTGAATAACTTCTAAAATGTTTAGATATAAAATAAATTCAATGTATTCTTAAATAACCTTATCTTGAAACATTCTGGACTTCTTCAGAGCTGGTAATGAGACGGGAGTAAATAATTTTCATATCCGATTTTTTCTTTAATTTAATTTGTTGTTTTATGCATTTTGTTAATTAAAAAATTATGAAAATTACTAGAAAATAAAGTTATAAATTCCAAATCTTTGTAACTCTTCATTGCAAAGTCATATTCCTAAGCCATAGTTCAATTGACTAACAAAAGAAACACAAGAAAAGTTAAAAATTAAATAATTTATTATGAATTTTAAACACTCAAGTTAGCATATAATAGTAAATGTAAAGCCATTATTGAAAAGTCGTTTTTTGAAACTTGTCGTTGATTTGTTGCTGTAAGGATTTTGGGGAGTTTATATAAATTGATGAATTTTAATTTTTAAAATTTTTCATAAAAATTTTCAAAATATGACATAAATTAAAATATATCAGAAGACATTTTTTTATGTTTTATAAATTATAAGATTTGAAAATGTTAGGTCAATAAAACTTTTAAATTAAAATCTTAAATGAGAATTTATTATTTAAACATTTTTATAAAAATGTAAATTATTTAAACCTAAACTCTAAACCAAATCCTAATCTTAACCCTATATAAATGAAATTTTGATATTATTATTGATAACAAAAATTTGCAAATTTATTCTAAATTTATTTTTAGTACTATAATTAGTATATAAGTGATAGAAATTGTCATTTATCAAATAAATTAGTATTTTATTAGTATTTTCATAAAGAAATCTCGCAAAATTCTTTGTAAGAATTATCCACATTGTCATTATTCGAAATCGGTATTGATTTAAGAATTTAACGACCTGCGCGATTTTTGACAAATTTAATCGACTTCTCGGCATTTTTCGGCAAAAGCGCTGCACCGACAGAACCGCATCAAAGTGAGCTATTCAGATTAATTGCGTACTCATGTTGATTCACTCCGCTTCCTTCACATTTTTGCATTTTAATCATAGTATGCATTAAGCGTTACGGACATACATACATATTGACAGACATGGGCTATTATTATATCGATGAATTGAAAGGAAAGAATTTTATTAAAATCTTTAAAAGATAAAATTTTAATAAAAGAAATGTTATAAAACTAGTTTTGTTAATTCATAAAATAGAAATAATAAATTAATTATCCAAATTTATATTATATTATCTTTGTTTATAAATGGTTTGATCAAAATAAAAATTGTTCCTCAAAATTTTGTTCGAAAAATATGTCACTGTGTTATATTAATAAAATTTCGGTGTTATGAAATCAAATTTTGATATTTAATCTAAAAGTTGCAAATTACAAATCGCAAAAAAAAGTAATTGTATTAAACATAATTATGAATAATTTTCTTAAGAAAATTTGATTATTTTTGGTTATTTTTATATTATATTATTTTTATATGTTTTGTATTAGAAAGAAAACAACTGTCGTTTAAAGATGAAAGAAGACAATTATTCCATGTATTAATAGATTAATTATTCAAAATTTACTGCAATGATGCAAAAATTATTTCCAATTTCCTTGAAATTTATTGGAGAATAATTGCTAAAATTCTTTTTCTCTCTGTTAAAAAAATAATATAATTGAATCTTCTCTAACGAGAGTCATTTCCTCAACGTTCTCTTTAGAAAATCAGCTTTACTGAATTTTACTTTTTTCTTATAAAAAAAGCTTAAAATTAAAATAATTATTTTTCTTCATCTTTGCCAAATTTGATAGAAGAAATGATAATTTGTATTAATGTTTATTTTTAATATATAATCAACAAAAACATAAAAATTTTAATAATAGAAAAATAATTCAAATAATTAAAAATAATGGTTTATTTTTTGTAATTACTTTTTTGTACGGTATAAACATCCTCGTCCATTCTTATAGTAATGATAACTTTCAAACAAAATCAGTGTTTCGGAATTTAAATTATAAATCATATATTGTTACATTTTTTTATAAATTTCTATTCAAAGAAAACCGCAAAAGCTCGATATCCATAATCACAACTGGGAATAAGAATCTTTGAAGGTAAAGAAGATCTAACTAATGTATTTCAGCTATGCAACTTTTGAAAAAAATGCAATACTGTATTGTCCTAGTGACACTCACTGGTTTACTAAGTTCTGCGCTATACAGAAGCAGAGTGTTCATTTTTAACTCACTATTCGACTGCCTGAATGAAACATAATAGCAACTTAAATCGCGCCATTCGCGTATGCTCTCAATAAAGTGGCAACCGATAAAAACAACATTTTATTCAACATCAATTTCCCGATAAAATACATAACATGTGAATAACAGAATAAAAGTACTATTGGCGACCTTTCACTCTTGGTTTTATTGAGAACTTCATAAGCTGTACATTAGATCCACTATTCAAAATTTCCATCAGAGAAATCCGAATTAAATCAAATTATTCCGTCCGCATGTGTCGAGTCTTGCACAGTCACAAACTAGGAGGAGAAGGTAGAATGTACTACAATGTACTACGACCCCATCTAAAAACTCAAAATACAGGGTTTTTCAATTAAAATCAGAAGTGTTTCAAATAAAATCAGAAACGTTTCAATTAAAATCAGAATGTGGAAATCAAAATCAAATCATTTAATTAAATTTTAAAATAAATTAATCGTTTAATTTATAAATGTTATTTATGAAAGCAATTATTGAAATACATCTTGAAAAATTGTTCATCTACATTTGTTTTTACATGTATAATTCGTATAACAAAATAAAATCTAAGCCCATGGTTTTAATCGAAAGAAAAAAAACAGCTTTCGAACCGTGAAAGAGAATTGATATGCAGTAAATACGATGCTGGAAAAACACTTAAAACGATTTCAAGTGAGCTCGATGTGAACCATATAAACGAATAAATTCACTACCAGTCCGTGGTCATAAAACTCCAATTCTTAACCAGGAACATGTGGATTTTATTAAAAATGAAATCGAAACTGATTGTTCGATAACACTTGGATTGTTAAAAAATGACTTGGCGTTGGAAAAAACACTATTGCTTCAAAATCTACAATTTATCGTTCAATAAAAGCTTTTAATTTTTCTTTGAAAAGCGTAAGTATTGTCCCAGAATCTCGAAATGCTGCATCGTGTATAGCATCACGATTTGAGCTTGCAAATTACTACTTGTCTTTAAATGTAGAAGATATTATATTGTTTGGATGAAGCTGGTGTTAATTGTTCAATGAGAAAATCTTATGGACGAAGTCACCTAGGAACGCCTGCTAAGAAAACAGTTAGAACAATTCGCAGTAAAAACTTTTCGATTTCGGCGGCAATTTGTAAAACGGGGTTGTTAAAATATGAAGTATTGGAAGGCTCTAATAGAAGGAAACACTTTTATTTCGTTTATAAACAGACTGCTTTCTTTCTTGGCGGACAATAACTATGAAAAAAAGGTTATTATAATGGATAATTGCGCAATACACAAAGTTGGTGGAGTTTGTGAAGCAATTACGAATGCTGGACATGTTTTAAAATTCCTTCCGCCGTATTCTCCACAATTAAATCCGATTGAAGAATGCTTTTCAAAATGGAAAAATTGAATCAAATCTAAAAATGTTGTATATGCAAGTGAATTGATTCAATTGAAAAAAGATTCAATCATATCAGAAGATTGTTTTGGGTTTTTTAATGATACTCGTCGTTATGCTTTAAAAGCAATGAGACGTGAAGTATTTTGATTAAATAAAACTTAGGAAGAAGAAATATTTTTAAATTACTGTGTATCATTAATGTTGAATATATTATTGTTATAACGTTTATATTTTTTTAACAAAATTAAAGTTTAATTATCTTTAAAATAAGTTCTCATTTTAATTGAAACATTTCTGATTTTAATTGAAAAACCCTGTATTTTAACTAAGAAAGTAAAAAGTTCATTAAATAGAACTATGACAAAAAAACAAAACAAACCCGACATTTTCAACTTTCAAGCCAACAGAATAGATAGACTTATCCAAAATCTACAGCTTCCAGATCACATTCTAATTCTGGATCAGAGCATATTGAATAAGATCCGAAGCGGCAATGAAAAATTGATCCGCGAAAATATTGCTTACTCAACATTTGTTGGTAAAAGTCTGTTTTATCTTCAATATTTATTTTGTATTGTTTCAATAAATAATAAAAATTAAAATTAACAAAATAATTATTTAAAAATTTAATAATTATTTAATTTTTTATAAAAAATATAATTGTTTCGATGTTTTTCTAAAGATTAAAGATTTTGCTAATGAATGTCGTGGTATAAAATGTCGTGGTTTTAACTGTCGCTGAGATTAATTGTCGTTGTACTAAGTGTCACCACACTTTGTATTTTCTTTTTATTTTATATCTCTTTATCATTTGCGCTATGTAGTAAGATACATTTTCCAACTTATTCTTGATTCCAGATGTTTCATCATATTTCAGACAACTCCTTTATTTGATGAAATATTTTCCCCTAAATCTTTCTGTTCGTAGATATTCTTTTACGTCTTTTAAATCATCCATCCTTGATCTTATTAGTTTTTAAAACCTTTCATAAGTCTCCTATCCAATATTTTGATTTTTAAATTTACATAGAAATACGTTAACATATCGATAAATGACCTAGTATCATTTAGGAACACTTTATATATGTAGTTTTGAATATTTCAACATCATCTTAACGTTTTAATTGATCTGAGCGCAGTCTAGAAAAAACTTTAACGTTTGACTTGAATGACTTGTGGTGAGTGAGAATGTAGGCATCGAGCAGCCAAAAATAATCATTTTTATTATTAACATAATCATTCATTCATTTCAAAGTAAATAATATAATTTCGGAATGAATTAATAACAATGTTTTAATTGAATAATATTTGTTTATTTTTCTTTTATTCATCATTTTTTTGAATTTTCAGAGTAAGGAATTTATCTACACAGCGAAGGGAATTTGTGATCTTTTCCATTCTCCATTCAGCTCAGATCTTGCTAAGAGCGATATGAATAAGCATTTAAAAGAGAAACGATTATCAGACAAATAGGTAATGTTGAAAGGGTCGTACTTATTTCTTCTAGAAAAGTTCTCTGACTGGTATAAAAGTGTGTTTTCCGACCTAGTTGGCCAGTGGAATATATGCGTGAAAAAAGATTGAGTGTACGTAGAGATTTATGGGCCTATAATAAAAAATAAAAATAAAAATAAAAAAATAAAAAAATAGATTTTTTTTTATTTTGCCCATAACGTCTATGAAATGCCTACGCCACTATCGAGGCCACCAAATATGAAAGTTTTTCTTAAACTAGAGAATCCTAATTGTAATATTAAAATCTGAAGAAATTTAATATTTAATTAAAATTTAAAAAATTAAATAAATATTTAGTTTTAAATAAATATTAGAAATATCTAAAAGTTAAACATTAAATTTAATTTCGTTTTAATCATAAAAAAATTCACAATTAAATATTTATTAATATCTATCAATTTATATTAGTAAATGTATATAATAAATTTTATGATTACTGAATCAACTTTTCGAAAAATCCTAAAAATACCATTAAAATAGCAGTTAAAAAGTAATTGTTTTAGATTAAAACTGTATAAAATATGAATTGTATTTTTTAATTGTTCAGAATATCATTACAAAAAATATATATAATATAATATATAATTATATAATATATAATTATATAATATATAATAAAATTCACTATAAGTTTTCAACAAAAGTAATAATCGTCTTTTGAAGTTGAAAGAACTGTATTAAAATGTTGATGTATAGGAAAACATATATAAATATATCTTTCGTTAATTGAAAATCATTAGGACCGTAATATAAAAACCTGTTATATCAAAGAAATTAATTAATTAAATTAAATTAAATTAATTAAATGTTTGTAATTCTTTTAGTAGCTGAAAAATCATCTTTACAGACAAGCAGAACCTATTTTGTATTTATTAAGGATAGAATGTTTACAAAAGTGGTTAGTAGTTTCATTTGCAGTTTTATTAAATTTTAAAAATATTATGTGGAGCAAAACATTCCTAAATAACTGTTTGCATAAACCTTACAGTTTTTTCTTATAAAAGTATATTCTTTGGAATCTTGACCTATCTCGGTTAGGATATTTTGTTGCTCTTAACGAGACTATAAATATTTACGTCTCCTTCAAAAACATGAAATTTTCCTTTAGTCTAAGTTTTATGTCCAAGATTTGTGGCATTAACATTGTAATTCCCTGTTACCAATGTTCAAGGTTTAGAAACCTCTTAAACGCAGGTATCCTTGCTATTCTATGGTAGATGTACCTCAGGCGTGTTTTTAATCACTTAGAGATGATACGAAGAGATGATCAAGAAGTACAAGAAATCTTTATCACCTAGTTTCTCAACTTAGTCATTTATAATATTTAGTAAACAAATATTGCAATATCGGTCGATTTATTCGAAACCACTAATCTATTTTGTTTTTTTTTTCTTTTTTGACCCATGGAAGAGAAGTTTTTCGTTCTTATACATTTTTAAGGTTATTCAACAATCTGAATCTGATTACATCGATACATGTGAAAGATTCTCTTGTAATTAGAAGTTTTATAATAACTTGGATTTCATTAATATCCAAAATTTTGATTGAAAAAATAATGTTTTCTTCATTTAAAACTTCTTTAATTAAATTAAATTATTATTTAAAAAAAATCCAAAATGTATTTCTATGGTGAAAACCCCTTAGAAATATTTAATCTAAAATATGGGCCATAAATATTTAAGTCTTTAAACAATATTTATATTTCTCACTTATAAGGTTATTTCGGCGGCCGATCTTTTCGCGATTGATTTTTATTTTAAAATTCCCTATTTTTTATTCAAATTTTTAATTTTTATAAAATAATTAAATTTAATTAAACCTAAAATTTATCCGGCTTGGTCAGCTAGGTAACTTTTCCGCACCAATAAAATTTTTTTAAAAAATATAAGTAACTAGTAAATCAAAAAAATAATTTATATCCATTCTTTATGCAGATAGAACTCTACTTTGCCAATAAAATTTTAAATAAAAATATACTTTCAAAAAAAACACAATAATAAATTAAAACATTTTGTTGGCCATTTGGAGTTCCTCCCGCATAAAGCATGCATATAAAAAATTTTTTTAGACTTTAAATCGGTTTACTATATTTTATTTTTTAATTTAATTTTTGTGTAATATGAACTACTTATAATTTATAAGTATATCTTTTTATGCAAATATTGTTCAGGAACTCCGATGAGACTGTTTTGATCCAATTTTGAGACCTGTTAAAGTTTTTTATCAAAATTTCACATTATCATTTATTGTCATGGAGAATGAGTGAGTGTGCAAAGATTGGAGAAAATCGATTGAATGAAAGTCCTTAAAAATAGGTTTTTAAATTCAATATGATCTTCAAACCATCCATTATCATTTTCAAAGGGTTTCAAAGTGCTTGAAACATAACATTTAGGTTCTCAATTTCGAAAATTTTCGAGTTAAGATTTAAAGTTTTTTTAAAGTAATTATATAATTTGCATATATATTTTAATATAATACTTTTACTGACATGTTTATATTTATATCACATAATTTTAATTGCAAATATAATTATTTTATTTTACACATATATAAATGTAAATATAATGTTTGTTTCTTCCTTAAAGTCGATAAAGAAATATTTTTCCTCAATGTTGTTGCTCCATTTGATGTTTTAATGATATGTAAATGAAGCTTCAAGAAATTAATTTATTTTATAAATAACCTTAAGGTTGGAAAACAATCATTTACTTTGAATTTGGTCGGGTTTGACAATTAAAACAGTTACAATGAATAATTTACATTTTATTGTTTATCATAGAAATAAAGCTTTCCTTTTTTTGTAAATACAAAGTAAGCGGAATTAATTTACAGACGCTGTTTCTTCATTTGTAAACAGGATTTCAGTTTGTCTGAAAAACCAAATTGTTTTGTTAAAAATGAGGCATAAATAAAAATTCAGTTTTGAAATATGGAAAACATTTCCAGATTTAATATAAACACATTTATTCCCGTCAAGAATAGTTTAAAATTGAAGTTTATTGCTATAAAAATGAAAGTTATTGGGTTTTTTTTTCAAATATTTCCTTCCTCTACAAGTAAGAAAAAAGTATTTATGATATATAAAGGGTTTGGATTAAGAATGACTAAAAACATTTGAAATAATTGTAACAACTAAAATATCTCTAAAAAAATAGTTTATTCACCTAACTTTATAAAAACGATCATCATAATTTATGGTTATTAGTGTTGACGGATTAACCTTCATCTTCACACTAAACGAACAATCGTACATTCTCATTTATATACCAAAGTAATGCTTATGTAATTTATAAATCACTAAAATCCACTAATTTTTAAGTTAAGGACATAAAATCTTAAAATTACTTAAATCAACTTTACTATTCAAATATTTTTTTATGTTGAAAAATATTACTTTGACTTTTTCTTTGACTGTGTTCCTGAATCCATTTACAAAGATGACGACAAGTCTCTCTGGTGTATGACACAAATAGAATGACACAAATAAACTAAATTGTAATATAAACCGTTTGGAGTGATAGATTTACTACTATCTTATATGACCGAGACAAAATTTTTAAATTTAATAAATTATAATCATGTTTCATAATAGAGTTTTTGAATTTTTCTAAATCCGTAACAACCAAAACAAAACAAATATTATCATTATTATTTTCGGCTTTACTTTTCAACTATCGATTTAGAATATCCATTTTTATATCCATTTTACGCACATAAATGAAAGTGTCCAAGAATTATAGATCAAACTTTTTACCATATTTCTTTTACGTTTGAGTTCACTAAAACTTTTATGGTTGTAAATAATTCCATAACAGTTTTTTTGAATTATTTTCATTAAATTTAAAAATTTTATCTAGATCATAGTTTATGTTCCAATTTATTTTTTAGTATCAATGTAATATTATTATTATTATTATTATTATTGAATTATTAATTTGCGATTCAATAAAGTTTTTTTAATAGATTCTTTTAATAGGGAATTTCAGTTTTATAATTGTAACAATCTTTTAATTCAATAAATGAAAACTTTAGTAATGGAAGTCTTCTATTTTTATGAATTAATAACAAAAAAATTCATTCATTCCATTGTTTTTTATTGTTTCAGAAATGTTTTTAGCTTGAAACATTTATATCTTGTTAAAAAAAATTTCGGCTTCACTTTTCAACTTTTAAATTTTCAATAACCCATATGATATTTTTGTAAATTATTAATCGTTTAATTTAAAATTATTGTTTTATTTTATATATCTTCTAACCTTACATATTTTTATACATATTTAATAAATTATTTTATTAAATATTTATCAATAGAAATGTTTTTACATAGATATTGACTATTTTAGAATAAATATAAACTATTTTATATATATATAAATAACAAATATTTTTTATTCATTTCGCATCATATAGGGGAAGAAACTTTTGGTACACCCTAAGACATACATTTAATATTAAGGATATGAAGTACTTCAGGATATTCAGTTGTCTGATATTACCATCAACAATCTCCGAAGAAGATGTGTACTATCTTACATAAATATACTGCGCGTCAACATAGACAAAGCACAATTTCAATAGCTTCAACCTACGTTCAAGCTCTACAATACAAGCAGTAAACTCTATTCTGGAGCGGATACTCGATTAAAACACTATGTCACGCTATAGTGAAAGTGCTCTTTTCTTGAATGGTCATTCTTGACCTGCTAGTGTTTCTACTTTTTTATTGAAATAAAATTTTGTAAAATAACACATTAAGTCTACTAATTATATAAGAATGTCGATTTGAATGTCAATGTTCATTAAAGTTACTGAATATTTTCGACGGATACTCCATGATATCGTATGTGTTATCTGATAGCTAACAGATAAACCTTTTCATGACCCTTGATGGATTTTGAATAATTGATTAATTTAATTCATTTAATATGTCTAGATTTGATCAATCGTACGAAATTAACAAAATAAAATAAAACTAAAAATTACAATTATAATGTTATTGAAGAGCCAGAATTATATCTAAAAGAAATTTTATATGTTTTATTTTAGCTTTTTATACGATAGTTATTTATTTATATATAAATTTTAGAAAATGAATATTATGATGACTTCTTCATGGGCCTCCCATCTATTTCAAGAATGGTATTGAGCCTATAGACTCTTTAGATGGTCCACCCAAACCAAATAAGTCTATAAGCTCCCCGATAGGCCTCCTACAGGGACGTCTGCCTTTCGCTTCCGCGCACGCTTTGGCAATCCAGTCAGAAATCACGAGTCATGGATAGTAGTCCCATGATTCTGCATCCCTTTGGCTGTGTACGTGGACTTTACACATCCGCAAAACGGGCATCTGAAGGTTCCTCTCACAGTTAGATCTATAAGGCGGTAGTCCAGATGGGTTTCTATAGGACTCGCTTCTAACTCTCCTATCGAAGCAGCATTCGGATCGATGATTGGTACTTGAGTTGCGTTGTCTTCTGGTATCGCGTTCAGTGGTAGATTCCCTTCTTCTGATTATCTGGTCTGATTGGTTCTACTCGGGAAAAATTAGACTAATTGTTTTTCTACAATTTTGTGCGCTGTTTTGAGATGTCTGATGAGCTATTCTTTGGTCTTGTAGTTCTTTCTGCATAGATGGCAATTGAACCCCCCGGTTCTTCTTCTTGAGGAACTTTTGGTCTATGATCTTGTTTCTCGTGTCGATTTAATTCTGTCTGCTCCGTGAATTCCCTGAAACAACATTCGTATGAACATTGAAACAGTTTCATCCGCGGTCTGATAAATTTTGACATGTTTTCTGATCTCCGCCCAATTATTCGCCTCTCACATATTATTGAGTCGATCCTATCTTTTATCTTGAGTTGAGCGCTTTTCTGCTGAATTAATATTAAAAAAACATCAAAGGAAGCGGTTTCTCCAAAAAGCCATTCCTTGTCGACTCTTAGGTATTCTTAGATTTGTTACTTCTTTATTCCTGAGATTTTCTTATCTTCTGTCATTGAGGAAGATAAAATTGTGTGCTTTTATTTTGTTATTTCCTTTTTGTTTGTGTTTTTTATATTTTATATTTATAAGAACGATTTATTTTGATTTTTTTAAAAATATATTAAGTTTTAATTTACCTTTCAGCACAGAACATATAGAATTGTCCTCCGATCTAGACTCTACCCACCATGTAGACCATCATCAAGATCAGCAACATAATGATAACGTTTCAGATTCGCAAAGAGCTGTTGTTTTCGTATTTTAAGAAGCATTTTTTTGGAAATAACAATCATCATTTTGTTTCTGTGATATAATTAAATGTATTTTTGTCTATGTTTTTTGTATGAAAAAACAATTAAAAAATTTACATATATTAAGTTTTAATTTATATATTATATTTATTTAAAAGTCAAAGATGAAGTAATTTCGAAAATTCTTTTTTAGCATAGATAATCGCAAAAAAAGATACTAATTTTTTTAATGGCAGAAATTAGTAAAATCAAAAGCATATTCTATAAAACTAACGCAATTACTAATTCTAATAATTGACAGTTACTTTTTTATAATACATAATATAATAATTATTTTTTAATGAAAAAAAGATGCATAAAGTGAGAGTTTCAGAAATGGTCAATTGTTTATTTTAAAAAAAAATCCGAAAGAATTTCCTTTTATTAGGTGTACAAGTATGAAATGCGGATTTCAGAAAACGAATTGTGCACAATGCAAAAAGTAGGTCAATGGTTAGGCAATGATGTCATAATATTGAGTAATTATGTAGTGTCTCA
>MQRK01219544.1:16577-42432 GCA_001938485.1 Girardia tigrina
TCATGCGGCTTATTCACCAGACTTGGCTCCTTCAGATTACCATTTGTTTGCATCGATGGGTCACGCACTTGCTCAGCAGCGCTTTGATTCTTACGAAAATGTGCAAAAATGGATCGATGGGTTCATGGAAAAAAAGGAAGACTTCTACTGGTGAGGTATCCACAATTTGAGATATAGATGGGACAAATGTATCATTAGTAATGGAGCATATTTTGAATAAAGCTTTTTTATCGTTCTTTTGTTTTTAACGTATTTCTTTTCAAAATTTAATCCGCATTTCATACTTGTACACCTAATAATTTCATTCTTTACCATTCTTAATTTATTAAGACAAAAACTTCGAAACATTTTAACAGTTTAATTTGGTTTTTATTATTTCTAGCGTAAAGTAATTTTGTTTCTAAATAACATATTTATGTCAAAACGTATTTCCCTTTTCCCCGACCTCACTGGAGAACCCTTTCTGAAGAGGTCACTCTAGTGAATGAGGAAATCGGATATTCAATATAACCCATATTTATATTAAACAGTCTATTTTTATTTATATTAGGATAGAAATTTTCTTTACCTTTTTTCCAGGCCCTTTAGAAAAGGGTAACTTTAAGTGAGTGCTTTCTGTATGGTAGAATTGAGAAAGGAAAACTTATACTATTATATTATATTATTAATTATAATTGCATGTAATTTCATCTTCCATTAACGTTATTGAATGATTAGATGAAGAGATGAGTAATATTTATTAGTAACACAATAGACATCAGATTATCAGGAAGATAATTAATTGTCAAATCATTCGCCAACAATAAGTATCTTTCTGACCAAGTCAAAATGATAGAACCGAAATTTTCATTTGGAATTTGTTATAAAAATGCTGATTTCCCTGCTTAGACTATTACTAAACATTTGTCGACTGAACTCGCAATGCAAGTGGTTTAGGTGCCGGTAATATTGTGGAAATTCGTCGGCGAGAGTACCATGTGAGATGAATTTCCAGTTCCGGCTAAACCGGAAAACCCGAACAAAATGAATAGTGATCCGGTTGGATGCTTCACAGAAAAACAATGGTGAAATCAGCTTGTAGATTTTTCCAAAGCGACAAAAATCAGTTAATTTCGTATTGTCCAGAAAACTTAGGCATTGAATGGGAACAAAAGAATTATATTATTTCGACATATGATGTCACATCATCCATTGTTGTTGGCAATTATAAATTAATTCTTTGATTTCTTTTCAAAATTGTACAATGATAAAATTTCGTTGAAGTTGTCTTATAAAATGTATGCTCAAATCGTTAAAATTTAAAAGGTTAGAATGTCATTACCATTGTCCCGCAAATCAAGATGGACAACGAAAATGTTGCAAAACATAAATTCCAGCTATCGAAAGCTATACATTTGACTTTTCTGCAGGTTACAGCTGAATTTGCAGAGAAAGAACGAATAAATACAACTTTCTGCTAGTTTAATTTTTATTATTGATTAAATCAATAATAATAATTCTATATATATACTTAGGCTGTCCCAAAAGTCCTCAGGTGGCCTTTAAAAACACACTAATATTTTACCAAATTTAACCAAATTTGGACTGAATATTATTCAGATTGTCATAAATACTGTGTTAAAATTTCAAAGCATAAAATTAAAAAAAAGTAAAATTTTGTTTTATTAATGTATTGAAATTTTAAAAGTCCAGCGAATTCAAATCAAGCGGTTTTTAACAATGGAACCAAATAAATGTTGTTAACGTTTTTTTATTCTAACTCAAAGTAAAAGAGGATTCTCTGCATCAGAAATTCTTCAGCAACTTCAGCAGGCATGGGAAGACGCAAATCACCCAGCACTGAAAACTATTCAACAATGGTTGACTGATTTTAAAAAAGAAAAGCGGACGTCCTTCGACGATTCATCAAGAAGTGGTAGGCCGTCATTAATAGACGACGAAAAGATTAAAGCAGTCAAAGAAGTGATTGATGAAGCTCCAAATGCGTCTTTGCGTTATATTGAAAATGAACTTCATATATATATATATATATAGTAGTAAGACTACTACAATAATAAAAGTTAATTTAAATAATTTTTGATTATCTTTGATAACATTTGTTGACGCATATTAACATATATACATTGCATCTTGTCTAAGTTGGGCACCAGTTGTGGAATCAAAAGGTGATCAACTTATACAAGTGCCCAAGATGTCTTTATTTCATGAATGACGATCATCGTTATAACTACCAAAAGTTGTAAATATAATCAACATATGAACAAAAATATATTTATTACTCTATAATCTTTCACATGTAACTTTCAACAAAGAACTTCAGAATCATAAGTCTGCAGTACAACTTATGTTTTGAATGTCTATTTCTTCAATCAGTCAGAGATTAAAGTTTGCTTCATTTATTTCTCCAAAACAATTATGGTTCTTCCTGTAAAGCAAAAAAATTTAAGTTTCTTAAGCATATCCAACATTGAATTGTTATAACTTTAATACATTTATTTCGTAGAAATTATTCGTTTATTTGCTGACTTTAGAAGATATAGCGATCGTTTTATATTGATGAATGAATACAGTTTTACTATGAAAGTGCATACAGTCCATGAACTCTTCTCAATCCATACCCACGTCTTCACTTTGTTCCACGCCACAGAAATAATCAACATTACCCATACATATACCATGTACTTAATGCTCAGTATCAATGTATTTTTGTGGTGATAAAAAACAATATATTTGAAATGTGATCATCTTATTAAAATATTTCTCATAATTAAAACTCGAGGATACCAGAAAAACCTTTTTCTACGCTATTTATACAAAAAAATAATATTATATAAATAATATACTTTAAATAATATGTTAAAAAATCAGTAAACAAATTCATATATTTAATTTCAAAACATACATTAGTGAAATAACGATTTTCCTTTACGGTACTCATCTTTTCATTTTAAATATTCTCTTTTATTACTTTTTGCATTTGAAGTTTAACCTACAACCGATCTTTGTCGGAATACTTATTGATTGAGCTAACTATTCTTTTGTTAGTTACTTTGTATTATAAAACTGAACTAAAGATAATGAACAAAATAATATTCAATGAATTAAAACCACAAGACCAACATATCTCAATCTGTTTAGGAATAGGTATTGTTACGAAAAGAGATCATGTCTTCAATTAACTGCAGAATGGAAAAGTTCTTTTTATTTTATAAGATTTATTTTTACAATGTTTATTAACTGAAATATAATTTTAAATCTTTAAAATATTTGAATGGAACATCTACTGTTAAAATTAAATTCCTAAATATTTTTTATTCTTCTTGAACTTTTTTTAAAGCATTCAATTATAAATTATTTTTTTAATATTACTTCCAGTTTACAATTAATTTCAATAAAACATTATGACTTTTATTGTAACACTTATTTTATTTACAATTTTTTGTTAGTCCAAAATATTAATTTTAAAAAGTCTTGTATAAAATATTAAAAATTTAATTACAATTTTTGTCTATAGTAGAGTCAAACTACTATAAAAATAGGAGTCAAAATTTATTATGTTTATATAACATTGATTAGATAGAGACTCTTACAACTACAAATGTACATAAAGTAATTGTAAAATTAATTTGATGTAACTTTTAAAGGATTAAATTTTGATTTCCAATTGAAACTAATTAAAATTTCCATTTTCGAAGTATATTTCTATCCGGACAGACGCGACAGTGAAAATTGGCCAGCCATAATGCTTCATGGAAAAATAACAAATAAATAAATTAATTATAAATAATTTTAATGTTCCTGAAAATCTGGTTTTTATTTATTAATTTTTAATTTTTTTTAACAAATTTAATTATTTATTAAATAATATTGCTGTTGAAAAAATAAAACCGAAATGAATTTTAGTTTCCAAATATAATTAAAGAAAAAAATATGTTCCTTTAAACATTGTTGTTCATTTTAAAGAAGAATCAAACAATTACGTGACAACAAAATATGTTTTTTTTCTAGATATTTTTATCAAAAAGTTAACAATTCCAAAATAAATTTAAATAATATTTTACGTTTAAATGTGTTTTTATTAACTTAACATTACATAACAAAATATTTCATATACATTTAATATATTAAATTATACATAAATTATACATTTAATATATTAAACTAATAATAAGTTAAAAATTATTTTTTTAAGTTTTGTTATTGTACAATGTACATATGAAGAGTTCGTTAATTTTATTTCATTGATCGAGATTTAAATAATTTAAAACTGAAATTAGATTCAAAAAATATAAGACATAATTAAAATTTTAATATTTAAGATTAAAGTTGAATGTTATTTCTAATTATTAAAAATCCTTTATAACAAAATATTTTTAAATAATATTATAATGAATTAGGCGCTAATTATACGTTAATTATACGTTAGCGTTAATTATAAAAAAATCATAGTTTAACAGTAATTTATTAGGTTTTTGCAAAAGCAATGCAGGTTTTTGAACGTAAACTTTAAACAAATGTAATTCAGCACAGAAATAACTTTATTAATCGAAATAAAAACCAACAGAATCAATACATTTTTGCCAACGGGAAACAATGTTTATTGATGCCTCCAGTGTAGAACTCCTGAGTTATAGATGCGATGAAAGCGTTAAAGGTTTCTTTAGTGTCGTCTTGGTTTTGCAGCATTTTTCCCAGAGAAAGTTGTCCAGATGCTTGAAAAAATGGTAGTCGGTGGGCGAGAGGTCCGGTGAGTAGGGTGAATGAGGCAGAGTTTCGTAGCCCAATTCGTATAGCTTTTGTAGGATTGGATTTGCGATGTATGGCCGGGCGTTGTCGTGGAGGAGAATTGATCCCTTCATTTTGTCAATTTGTTGGCAGTTTGCTACGGGGATTGTTTCACCCGTATTCAGAAAGCTGAGATGGATGAGACCTACTACAGACCACCAAACAGTTACTATAACCATCTTTTGGTGAAGTTTTGGTTTCGGAAAGTGGTGAGGAGCCTCATCGCGGTTTATCCGTTGTGTCGAACGTCGCAGATTGTCGTAGAGGATCCACTTCTCATCACACGTCACAATCCGATCGAGAAACTGATCGTTTTTCTTGCGCAGAAGAAGCGTGGAAGATACCTCAAAACGTCGATTTTTTTGACTTTCGTTCAATTTCTGAGACACCTATTTATCGAGCTTTTTCGATTTTCTGATTTGCTTCAAGAGGGATTAACGTGAAGCTCTTCTGCGAGTGCTCGAACAGTTTTGCGTGGATATGCTACTACCAGCTCCTTCAATTTGTCGTTGTGAATCGTCGATGCTATGAGGCTCATCTTCCAGATTGATATTGCTATAGCGAAACTTTTGATACCAGCGCTGCACTGTGCATTTGTTGACACTTCCCTTGCCTCAAACTCCGTTGATTTTTCAAGTGGTTTGAGCTGAATTACACCATAGTGTGAACTCGACATAGCAAATGTTACGAAAATCAAGTTTTGACATCTGCAATTAAAATCGAAATTATTAACACAAGAACCATTATAATAAGTTTTAGACAACTAGATATGAAAGAGTATAAATTAAGCTTTCGAATGACTTATAACATCAGACATGATTTAGTCGTATAACATCGCGGTAAATACAAAAGATGAAAAGTTTGCATTCCTTTTGCAGGAACCTAATAACATTATTTTAGAATGAGATTAAATTAAAACAGACAAATTTAATGATTTAAAGCGAGGACTTAACTAAAATTGGATAATTTATTATTTTTAGTTTTACGAGCTTTAAAGTTTAATTGTGATTTTAAAAAAAGATCAACTTGGTAAATAATAAAGATCGGTAAATTTATTATTAAATTAGGAAAATTAATAGAAAATTTATTCGAATTTTTTTTATAATAAACATTATTCTTGTGCTGATAATGGATTCAAATATAGATATATCTAACGAAAAAATAAAATATTCATTAAAGTTTTTAAAGAAAATGATTTAATTAAATGAATAGAAACATATAAATGTGTATAAGACATAAGAATCATATTTCAAAGAAGAATATATTGTTGCTGTCTTCATTAAAAAAGTCATTCAAAAGATTTTCCCTAATTGTCTTCTAATTAAAATATATTTTAACATTGCAATATTTAGTGTTGAATATTGTTGACAGAAGTCATTTTCATTCCATTATTTAATTAAAAATATTGCAATATTTTAATTATATATCGATTCTTCACAAACAAATTAATAAATCGAATCCCAATGAAAGACATTATTTGAAAGAAGGAATTTATCAAATATCTGAAGCAAAGAGTTTCTTATTAATATTATTTAAAAGTAAAAAATAAAAAATGTTCTACATATATATTATTGAGTCTTGTGAACGCAAGTTTAATATTTTGAAAATATAATTTGATTAAAGCTTTTATTATGTAATTATTGGACATGTTTCGATGTTTATATACATCATCAACATCAGTTTTCGGATATTTAATATATGAATATTGAATTGTTTTAATAACACGATTTTAAAAGGTATATTAACTTTAAAAGGAATATGTAGAATAAATATTATAATTTATTAAAGTTTTATTGGGTAATAATGGCAAAAAAATGTTAAGTATTGAAATAACCTTACTTTGCCTATTCTCAATGTTAATTGATGGGTTGTAGTGTCTTATTAGTAGAGATTCACAAAATTGTCGTTCGTAATGTGAATCAAAACCCTTTTGTAGAACAGAAAACTCATCTTTTGAAATGGATGAGGTTCTATCCTTACAACATAACCAATGATCAAGAACCTTACTCGATGAGATGATGATTTGTCTCTCCGATGAACGAGTTTTGACACCAGTGACAATTAAATTTATATACCAGATTAGCTTGCAAATCACAAACTGTTTTCGATTTGTTTGAGAGGAAACTTTGAACTTTGGATGTGACAGAGACTACTTTTGCACTACTTATAGTTCTACAAATACTCTTCTTAAATGCTCTAAATCCTTCAGAATATGGAATTTTAATGATTTGTTTGTATTCTTCAGTATTCTCTTATTTTAATTGTTTCTTAACGTATATAAAACTTTGAGTTTTGTGAACACTGTCATTTGATTATTTGTTTGTGCTATTTAATGTTTTTTCATTTAGTTCTTTCTTAACCTGTGTTTGTCTGCATAACTTGTCCATTGTAACCTTAATATTGTGATCTATCTGTTTGTTTGTGTACATGTTATCTCTCAAGAGTCATCAAAGAATATTTAAACCATGTTTTGTAGTTTAAAATTTGAAGATAAACTCCAAACTATGTAAACTAAGCCTTTATCGTAACGTCTCCATATTTTGTTCTCACAAAAGCTCTATGGTGTTATGTTTCTGTTGTCGCTCTGTAAAATTCAGTTCAATATTTTCCTAGTTCCAAGAATTTCAAAAAAGGAAGTTTGTTAGTAATATCCAATTCTGTATTGAATTTAATATTAGGATGAAGGCGATTCAAGAATTTTAAGAATGATTCTATATGGGTTTGGTTTTTGAAAAAAAAAGAGAGATATCATCTACATATCTCTCGTATACCACAGGATTATCCCAAGGCATGTATCGTTTTTATCTTCAAGAGACTTTATTAAAATTGATGTCAATGTTGGTGCTAATGGGGAACCCATTGCGACTCCAATTTTCTGGATGAACTTTTTATGATTAAAAAGAAATGGTTTATTTTTGGCCAAAAAGTTAAGAGGTTCTTTCATTACATCTGATATTAATCGACTGTGTTTTGAATGCAATTCAGAGATACTTTCATCAGTCGTCAATGATGAAATAGAAATATCGAGTTTGTAGATAGAACATTCATTCATTAATCACTAATTTGACACCCTTCGCATTTGAGAATCATTTTCTTGGAAACTCGTATGAATATAAGTGAAGTAGGTTTTCAATAGATAAATCCCATGATTCATTGCAGTTATCTAGAAGTAGAAATATTAAACCGAAGCGACTCAATAACTGACTGGCAATGGCGGTGTAAGTTGTCATTGATTAAGTAACATAAAAATTGTCTTTCTTTTTGCGCCCCCGTTAGATCAAACACTAATTATTAATTGTTTTTGCAGGTAGGAGACTAGAGATCTTGAAAAAAAAATAAATTTCATTAATTATAAAAAATATAGGATTTTTTTTTGTAATTAATTATTTGGTTAAAGATTATTTATTATTGTTGAGTCGGCGAATCGATGCTCCGGCAGCAGGATTCGATCGATTCATGTTTTATCCTGCGCAGTCAAGTGCTGTAATGTGTCAAAGGAAATACCGATCGCTGACTCGTAAAAGTTACCGCATTTTGATGGCGTATAATCAACATCATATGGGTCGCCATCACAACCGAAAGCGATCCATTCAAACCGTACATTTCGATCTATTCGTACACCCTGACAATCGCTGGGAGGGTCACCCATTACCATATAAATCTCTTTAAGGATTTTATTCGACGTTGTCGATTCTGTACCAAAAACCAAAACGATGCATTTCGATGGGTTTTTGCTCGTGTCGACCAACACAATTGTAGTAATCGTACTGACTTCGCTTTCCAAATTGGACTTGGAAGATTCCGAAGAAATACCCATTGAATTAGTATTTTATTTTTCAAAAAAATTTTGAAAACATTTACTCGTTGAAAATGTGATTGAAAAGGAAATTGTCAAAAATATTTATTTGAAACCAACATACAAAATATGAATGTTTAAACATGTTTTTCGAGTCCGATATGTTTTTCTTTTTAACAATATTTAAAAATTAAATTAAATTCAGTTTGGGCTGTTCTCCCGTTTTCGGTTTAACTTTTCACTTTATTTTCGACAATTTTTAAAGGGAATAAAAGTTTTGATTGATCTAAGATTTTGTTGAAAGAAAAAGGATATTGTTTCTTGATTTTTCTTAAAAAAGAATTTTTGATTTAGTTAATTAATTTGTTTTTTATTTTGACATATTTAAGAGTGAATTCGTGTTATTTTGCGGTCTTTACAATTACAAATGAACAAAAATTGAAATATTTGTTTAACGATTCGTATCTTAGAAATTATAGATTTGAACATGTTGTCCCTTCCATCGCGTAGGAGAAGTACTTCATTCCTTCAAAATTAACAATCTTTGAAAATCTATATGATAATTTAAATGACCAGATAAGGTATTTTTGTTTAATATTTATGTTTTGGATTATAAAAACATAATTAAAGATTTGGAATTTCGATAATCTCTAACAGATAACAATGTATCAGAGTCATTCATTAAAGTAATTGATTTATTTATTTAGCTATCTTTAAATCAATTAATAATTATTATAGTTATCGCGACAGATTTCTTTGTAAATTATATATATATATATATATATATATATATATATATAATAATTTTTCATTATATAATTCAGTAAGGTGAATATTTTCAATGTTATTGAAAAAATATTTAACTAGTATTCTTTTTATTTTTGGTTTACAAAAACTTATGCTCAAAATTATTTTAAATTTAACACTTTGAGTGCGGTGATATTTTAGTAATCAATTGACATGGCGCAATTTGTTTATATCATATGTCATGACGCATATGACGCGTCACTTGGCGCCCCGCTGTAATACTCATATGACGCAGACGTCTTCGTCAGTCGCACTCAAAGTGTTAAGAACGACTAAACTTCATTTCTTCAACCATGTAGCGTATATTGAATCAAAGATAATGAATGTTTTATTCTTTAATTCGGTAATTGTTTGATGTAAAAAAATATAAAAATGAAAGTAAAAAAATTAAGAAAACATATATATAAAATATATTGAAAAGTATAATTTTAATATATAACAAATATGTTGATTCATTATAAACATCCTCCTGGGATAAAGGCAAAAAAATAAATCATATAAAATTATTTTGTTTATAAATAAAATAAACATTATAGTACAATTATAAAAAAACAAAAAGCTTAAAAAAGCAAGATCGAAGGACACACAAAAATTGGAAATAGTTGGTAATAAGAACATTAATTGAGTTTTCATTACATTTATTTGCATCACAATTTGAATTCCCACTAGAACAATTCTCCGTATAACTTGCGTAGCTCGTCATCGTTCTTGATTGATAATTTTGTAAATAATATTCTTTAATGTCTTATTATTAAAACAAATTTAAATTACAATTTAATTATTACAAAAATAATTTATGCTTTAAATTAAAAATAAATTTTATTTATTTTAAGAAAATTATTATCAAAATATAATTTATGAAATATTAATTTAATTTTAAAATTGGTTATTTAAATTTTAAATATTGATTTTAATAATATTCTATTCTATAAGAATAATCCGAAATATTTAAAATATCAATCTTCCATCAGGGTGGGAGAAACACAATCCTAAAACAACGCACAATAAACTCCATTCAAAAATATTCCCCACAGTTGTTACATGAGAACGACCAATAACTAAAATATGTAAATTACTTTAAAATACGATTTAGTCAATTATATTGTCTTAATCTCTAACTGGATACAAATTGTTAGAATAGATTATAGTTTTGAGGATTGTTTGTCGTAGTTATTTGAAAATTGGAGATCAGTTATGAAAATAGGGCTTGAAAACTGACAATTGCAATTTTCTGAAAAAAAATATTTTTAGATTGAATATGGTGGTTAATTCCTTGTCAATTTTGGAATCAAATCGTTCTCGTAATAAGATGAGGAAAATGGATTGCACCACCGTAGAGAAAGTTTCAAAAGCAGTTTTTGATGTCTGGTACAATGATCTAAAAATCAAAGATTATTGTCAAAAGTTGGTGAAATCAATGCCAAAGCACATCCAGTTACTCTTAAAAGTCATAGGAGCACACATTAAATATTAACATTTACTTAAATTTTTTTTTATTTTTTGTGTAATAAATATACTTGATTTTTTCATTAAAAAGAACAGTGTTCAGATTAATTTGCACAACAGTATAGATCCAAAGAATGAGTCATTAATTTCCAGAACTCGGACTAAATTGTTGAAGAAGAATATAGTGCAATTTGAGTTATTGATATTTTTATTATTTTCTGTTTCTAACTATTATTTTATCGCTATTAACGATGTTGATTTTGTTTAAATTTATTATAAGTATTATAATAATTATAATTACAATGATTATTATAGCGAAAAAAGATTTTTCACTTGTAAGGCCTTGTATGTTTTATATAAACAAAATTTTATAGTTTTTTTAAATTATTCAAAGCATTAATAAAAGAATACATAAAATGTTTTTTAAGAAAAAGGAAGCGCTAACATAGTTTGAAGGAACAGTTCCTGTTTAAAAAGTTAATAACACTTTGGAAGAAAGAGTGTGGATAATTTAACTATAATCTTTTAAAATACTCCTAAAGACTTACTAATGTTTTCTGAAAGCCTTTTTATATTCTTAAAAAATAGTTATCATAATTAAAAAAATTCTTTATTAATATTTGAAGTATAATATTTTCATTCTATGAAGAGGTTAAATCATTTAATACAAGCTTTTTTAAATAAAAAGGAAAATTTGTATTTTATATGGGACCAGTTTTAAAGTTCATTTTTTTTAACCTCAACCGAAATGTTTTCCGCAAACATATTATAAATAACATACAAAAAACAATTTAAAATATTTTTTAAAATTTTTTTAAGTACAAATGTATGAATTGAATTAATTTATTATTTGCTCAATTAAGAAGAGAAATTAAATATTTTGATAATACAAGAAACTCGGAAAATAAATTAAAATAAATTTTTAGATATGAGTAGGAAGATGAGGAAGCACAATCACATGGAGAAGGGATCACTGTACTACAACGGGACGTTAATGTAGGTCTATAATTGGTTGTATTTATGAAGGTTTATATGATTGTATGTTTGAGAAGATGTATTTTATGTTTGATGATGTAAATATTCCTCTGGAGATGTGTACATTATGTGGTGAGCATGAGAGAGATGATGACAATGTGATAGCATGAAAAAAAAGAAAGATAAAAAAAAGAAAAAAAAATGTTGCATGAAAGAAGACAAAAAAGAATGTGGATGTACTGAGAATACCAAAGTTTAACATAAATTATAAAGAATCGAAAGGTCAATCAATTATAGGGGTTTGCATAAAGAATGAAAGGTACTGAATAAAAAAACAATATTATTAGAAATTAAGAAGAAAAAAATATTATCGAAAAGTGCAGTTTCCATTTTAATTTTCCTCTAGTTTGTGTTTAAAATATGAGATACAGGGCATTCGAGTATGCGTAGATTTTTGACAATTGAACAAAATCACGGTGAAACCTGCATTCCCAAAGCCATATATAGATTATTGTAGATATGTATATATATATATATATATATATATATAATCTACAAAGGTTAAATTACTAAAGTTGAGCTTCATGAGTGAAAAGTTGAGAATAAAACAGTTGAGAATAAGAAACCTGATTCAATTTTTATAAACTGAGATGATAAATAAAAGGAAGGCGGTTTGAAACATCAAACTTCATTTGATGAAAAGAAAAGTCTCAGTTTTCATAACAACATTAAAACTAAAATAGTCTCTAGCTTAGCAAGAAACACATGCGTCTATTTTACCTAATGTCTACAACCAGATACTTTGCATTGCTTATTTGTGATATTTAGCGTATTTAGAAATTCAAAGGGTGGCCTGAAGATTATCCATACAGATTCAACAATCAACTTATCCAATGGAACTTATGATGTCTGGAAAAGCGTTAAATACTTGGTCTTTATTTCCTCCATGACAAGGGTACCGTTTATATATCTTCTGCACACAAGAAGTGATTTTACAAATGGATCATCAGTCATTTAGCTCAAAGTTTGTTCAAAGCAATGTTTGACTGTAAATCAACTTAAATAAAAATTTTCAAGCTAACATATTCAATTAAAATAACGAATTAAAACAAAATATTTTTATTCTTATTATTACACCTTATAAACTTAATTATACTTATTTGAATTTATTGTAACCGTTTCTACAACTTTCATGCTTGACAATCGAATATATTAATTAACTTAAAATTAATTTTAAATGGTTATAATTATTTTTTTATATAAATCTCGAATTTCGGGTAGATTATTTTATTATAAAAATATTCTTTTGGAAACGAGTTTAAATTTATATTATTGTGTAATTTTATATGTAATCATACAGCAATTATTCGTATATCAAATTGATTTCAATAAAAATTTGGGGTTACATTTCATTATAATTACATGTTTATAATAACTCAATGAGAAATATAAATAATATAAAGTTGAGAAGTAATTAGATAAAGATAAATTAAATAAATTTTCTCAAATACGAGAAAACAAATTTCTTATGTCTGAATCTTTTTAAATTATTTTTCTTTAACATTTGAAAATTTTCTGTTCTCAATTAGCATTTATTCAAATAAATATTTCTAATATTAAATTATTATTCAGAATAATTACGTTTTTTTTAAAGTTAAATAAAATAAGAGAAATTTTTTTTTATTAATACAAGAGTAAAATGTTAAAGCAATAGAGAAATTTTCTTTCAATTATCATCTTTTGATTTAATTGATGAATATCAAACGGATGATCAATTTCAGAAATAAGGTTCATGTTCACTTTTGGAATTAAAATCAAATCAAATATAAAAATATAATTGCTTTGATAATTTACATCAAAGAAATATAATTCATAAAAAAAAATAATTCATAAGTATTAATATGAAAATAATTGAAATTTCTCTCTAAAATTTTTTTCAGTGGTTTTTAGTGCGAAAAAAAAATATTTATTGATCATTAATTTTTAATTGTATTAAATTAACTTAATTTTTAAAAATTATTAAAAATGATTTTAGAAGAAAAACTATGAAAATATATGTTAAATAAATTTATAATATTTTTTTTCAAATCAAATGTACAAATATACTGTGATGATGGTTTTCAATACAAATAAATTATTTAATTAATTAATAAAAACCTAAAAAATTCAAACAGTTCCAGACCGGAACGCTAACAAGAACGTAAAGGCGCAGCAGCGAGCCAGAAAGTTGAAATCTGGTTTTCTTGCGAAGAAAAAATGTTGCATTATGGATGATGAAACTTATGTGCTCTGTGAGTTTTCCCAGCTACCCGGACAAGGATTCTACTCTGCAATTAAGAGAGGAGTAGTTGATAAAATATTGAGAAGCAAGAAAATATCTAACTTTCCCAAAATTTCTTGTTTGGGAGGCTATATGTGGATACGGGAAAAGGAGTAAATGCATTGTCACATCTGGCTCAATAAACACAGTAAAGTATATGTGAAGTAGTGCTGTAACAAATGTAAAAGTGCAAAATTACCATCTTCTGAATATTTATTTTGCAAACGAGCACCTTGTATGTGTCTCCACAAAGATTGAGAAAAGTGGAATAAGCATTCTTTAATGTTCACATCTGGAAATATTTCTCTAAATGATATTGTGAAGGACTGGTTCACTCTTAAAATTTTTGAAATAATTAATTTTTATAAATAATCACTAAAATAAGGAAATATTTAAAAACAAAATTTTTCTAAACAATTATAACTAAAAAATAAGTTTAAAATGATAAATATCTTTTGTAAAGTTAATTACACCAATTCAACTTGTATTTTAAATTCGTAAATTTTATTTCAAACAATAACAATTTTATTTTAAATTCGAAATTGTATTTTAAATAATAATAATTGTATTTTAAATTCGCAAATCGTATTTCAAAAATATAAACATATAAAACAAATGAAACGAATAAATAGCTTAGCAGTATTTATAATTCCATATTTTTATGTATAAGGAATCTGGTCAAAAGAAAACGAAAGTTCCTCAGAAAAATTGTTTAGATAATTGTTATTTGAGTTATTAAATAAAAATTTGGTATTAATGAATCTTAACTTTCACCAAGAAACCAACATGGCGACCATCACCAGCAGCTTCGAACTACTAATTTTGAGGCTCATACCAGACAAATTTAGACGACAAGATAATGTGGAAACACTCATTTCAGCTTGTGCAAGATACTTCAAGGAGGACAAAGTATCGGAAAGTATGCAAGAGATATTAGTAATTGATTTACTGTCACACAAACTAGTATCAATATATGAAAACGTGCGTTCCGAAGTGAAGGGATATGAAGCCCGTCTACGACAAGCTTTTCAGACAAAAAGCACGTTAATGGAGGATTTGATAGAGGTAGTAAACTTCGAGAACAGATATCATTAACATAACTTCAAAAATCAAAAACAATGTTAGAATGATTCAAACTTGGATTTAATGATTTTAAAGCACGAAATAAAGTATTATAACAACGACCAGTTCTGTTCGACAATAAGGCATCAACAGCTGGTATTTGTCAAAATAAATGAAGGGGTAAAGCAAATTTTCCATCAGCAAACAAGTGTTTATTATTTTCTATCAAATTGATACAAAATTCAGTGGAAAATAGTAAAACTCGGTTTTCTTTTGTTCACTATCAAATAATAAGAAACAATAACCACTTATTGGTCGCTTGAATTCTTCGAATAATACTAATTCCTCTAAAGAAAGAGGATTAGCAGGTGTTTTATCTTCTTTCACTTGAATTTTTTGAATTGTTCGTTTTTTAGACGCTGTGAAAGGAAGTTGTCCTATACAGCAACAGAAATATTAGAAGAAACGTCTGATAGTATTCTCTGGGTTGATATTTTGATGGACTTTTCTAAACCTTTCATATGCTCAATTATTTCTTTCGATTGATATTTCGAATCGGGAACGTGGTTATTTTGAACGCCCTTTACAACACAATTTTCCATATTTTTGTGTAAGACCAGTGCAATGATTTTTTTGATATTTATTGTATTTCCAATGTATATTTTCATTTATTTCTTTTTCTTTTCGGTAAATGTATACATCATGTACTAACAATGTGTCCTTTATCGTTAATTAAAAATTGCAACATCATTTCCTATTATTAAGAACACCAACATGCGTTTTCGAACTTTTATTTTCAATACAATCAGAATTGTCTTTGCGACAATTCTCAGCAAAACTTTCGTCATTCGACATCGTTCTAAATTGATAAATTTTAGTTAATATTTTTAATAAACAATTATTGGAACAAATTTTTCATTATTTTCAGATTTTATTTTTAAAGTTCCACTTTTGTAATTTTAGTAATAATTTTATTTACATATTAATTTTATTTTAAAAATGATTTTATTTAAAGAAAGAACATTTATTTAATTTAAAACTTAGTTAAAGTTATTTACTTTATTTAAATTTTTAATATTAAAATTTGAAACGATTTAATATTTTTAAAGTTTTTAAAATATCTTATGCTGTACTTTAAAATATAAATTATACTCGAATAATTATTTATCGTGAACATCCAAAATATCAATCTTCCATCTGGGTGGGAGAAACATATTTCCAAATACTAAACTCAACATACCAATTTCAACATACCAAATTTAAAATATTGCTCACACCTATAAAAACATTAAATAAATAAAAATAATTTGTGATAAACTAATTAACAATACTTTTAAAATTATTCAGTAACTTAATTATTAAAGCAACACACAAGTTGTGTAAATATTTTTTTCATAAATGTAATATATTTTTCTAAAATGAAAAACTTTTATTTAAATTGTCACTGCTCTAAATGAAATATGTTTTTTAAATTTTAAAAACAAAAATCTTTTATTTACTTTCTTGTTATGGAAAATAAATTTAATAAAATCTATTAAATTTATTTTCAAATTTTAAATTGTATTAAAGCTGTTTAAAAATTTTAATATTTAAACATAAAAAATAAATATTAAGCGTTTTCAAAAAAATAAAAAATTGTAAAAATATCATAAATAGTTAAAAATCGCCAAATTACCCATCCGGTTAACCGTTGACAACCTGCAAGGTTAACCGGTTAACCGTTCAATGACAAAAAATAGGTATTTCCTGTTGTATAAATTGTATTGTTGTACATACCTTTTTTAATTTGTACAGAATGTGACTACATTAGCGTACAGAGACGTTACACAACGTGTCCATTGTATGTCCAACAAATGCAAGCTATTATAATTTTGTGGCATTGCATTATAAAATAATTAATTTTAAAACATTTTGGTATTATGTAACGACCTCTCGTATATTATTTTTATTTTTATGTAAACATTTTATCATTTTTTGTACCATGTCCGATGATTTTATTTTATTTATTGTTTTTTATTATGGTGTCCTATACATTTGTATGTATTTTTTTATATTTTTTATTTCGTTTTTGTTGTTAATCAATGACAATTTTTAAATGATAATAAAATATCCGGCTAACTCAATTTAATTATAAAATCTCTTCTAATTATTTTACATAATTTGTTCAATGGAAATTTCGAAATACAACGTGGAAATTTAGTTCATGCAAAACGCATCAAATATTCGTAATCTGAACATGATCTAATCAGCTGTCGAGTCAAATTAATAATGCAATCTGGACAGGAAGCCGTGTCTCCATGTTTTGGAAAGAGAAGAATTGTTTGTCAATTTATCATCTAAAACACTCAGAGATTTTTCTTTTGAATTTCATCGGCAATGTTTTTCACTATAATTCTTTGAACATCCTTCAATTCACAATTAATTTGAGCTAAATTTCTCGATGCTCTGATGTCTGTAAATATCTTTTTTGCCTTTTGAATATATCTCTCGAACTCAATAAAAGCATATGGTCTTGATGTAATTTTAAATTTATTGCCATATTCATTGTGAAATTCACCTATAATATCAGTCAACAATGCAAATACCATTTATTTTGAAAATTCCATCTCAGTTTCCATTTTTTGTAAATTCATTTATTTTAAATTGATTATAATTCAAATTCGATCAAGAGAACTCTTTTTTTTAAAACTTTTATTTGAAACATTGACAAAACGATCGATAATTTTTCATTTTAATTGTGATACAGTGACACAAATTTAGATGAATAACACACCCACACATTAACATCCAATCAAATATTTCATTAAACACAAACAAAGAAATTACCTAATCACATACATTTCATTTGCAGAGAGAGAGGCTCACCATTCGATTTAATTATCGGTTAAAAATGACAATGAATCGATTGAACACACACACATATTTACATTTCATTTAGGCAAAACACACACACCTACAGGATTTCATTTTACATACCAACCGATAATTTTTGTTTTGAAATTGACAATCACTAATGACAAATAAATTCAAATCTCAATAGAATAATAATCGAAAATAATCGAACAAGATATTATCTGAAAACTATTAAATACGAAAATGTCGATCAAATCGCTCAATTATTAATTTTATTTTAACTTTTTTAATTATTTTTCTTTAATTTAATTTTTTTTATTTAATTATTTATTTAATTTATTTAATTAATTTATTTAATTATTTTAATTGATTAATTTAATTATATATTTTATTTATATTTACTGATACTGGCAAAAATGTTCGGTCAAATCAACAATTCTCCGCTCCACAATCCAAATTCCAATTTGCTATAGTGAATTGAAATTTGAATTGCAATCCATGTGCAATCAAAAAATAATTATGCTACAGAAATATTTTTCGTATCATCATTTGAAACATTAGTTTTCCTAACTTCAATTTGACATTCTTGGTTCAAAATTATTATGCGATTATATTCCAACAATTAACTGGTGATTTTTGTACATTATTCGTTATCATTTGGAATTAAAAGTTTACTAGTTTTTGCTTGGTTTGTTAATTTTCGATAATTGTTTTTTATTTTGGTTTATACGAAGCTAGACTAAACCAATTTCGTCGAGTAGTTTGGTTTAATCTAGTTAGATTTGATTTTATTTTTTTTTAGTAAAAATAGTGGATTGTGAAAAATTACCTAATCTATAATTTTTACAGGTATTATCTAATTAATAAGAGATAAACACCGATGCATTTCAACATTTTATTAATTGTATAACAAACACATTACATGTGCATCATTCATTTGTTGTTGTTTGTTCGCGGTTAAAACTACATCCAATAATATTAAAATTTCTAAAAGTGCTGGGAGAGTTGAAACGAATCTAATGTTATATAAGTTAAGTGAAATTTAGATAAAATTTAATCTAAAAATTATGCAATCAAGTAGAAAGTTTGTACAATTATAAGTTTTGTATTTCTTGAGAGACTAAATAGAAAAAGATAAAAACAAAGTATATATTAAAAAATGATCAATACTCAACAGGATGATCAAGTTCAGTTTTGTACTTCAGTTACAAATTTGCCAATTTCTACTTAAGAAAACCAGTAAATCCACAGTGTCTGGATCCGAAAAAGCTCTTTTTTTGTTCACAATGTGTCCATCAGTAGAAAAAACACTCTCAGAAGGGACTGATGTTGCTGGAATGCATAAGTATTTTTTGCAAGAATTTACAATTTGGAATAGCGTTTTGTGTTGTCCTTTCAATATTCCAAAATATCCCCATGAAGCGATAATGACGTCTCCATCATGTATGCTGCCAGTTCATCAGAAGTAGCAGCCATATCGTTTGCAGTATATAATGATGTCAGCTCTGCAAATATGCTGTCATCAGCCAACCGTGCTCTTTTTTTTGTTTGATTCATCAATCTCATTAACAGATTCGTTGTCCAGTGTAGGAGTAGCTGGTAAGATTGTATCAAACTCGAGTCTGATAGCAATCAACGTTTCCTGCCGAATGGGCTTCTCAAAAAATTTCAAAAGTTTGTATCTTGGATCCGGTACAACAGCTTTAGATGCATTCAATTTTCTATAACCATCAGGATAATATCGACTGCGTAGTTCCCTGGTTATAAGGTACGACATTGTTTCTGTGCAACATTTTCGTTTGGTTGATTGACATCAATATTTTTCAAAATAATATATAGCTGTGGGTAGACGGATGAAACAGAAGGATATGACTGTCCAGAGGACATTGTCGTGACTTGTTTGAATGGTTTTAGAACAGGGACGATAGATTGTGCAAGTGGCCAGTTGTCATCTGTCATGTCGTATGTTTCTGCAAACTTCCGGTCCGTCATGTTAGGATCGGATAGAACTGCCCCAATAGCCCAACGTAGTTTTATAAGCCGTTCCAGCATGTCAAGCGTAGAATTCCATCTGGTTGAGCAGTCTATTATGATCTCTGAAGTATCTACAGTCTCATCGCCCTACAAGGCTGTTTGTTTCTCTCGCAAAGCTTGAGATGCAACTGCGCTGCGTTTAAAATGTGCTGCTAGTCGGCATGATGCACCAGCATCCTGTCAATAGCTGTCACTTTCAGACCAGCGCTGATTGTCAGTTGTAGTGTATGAGCAAAGCAACGCTGATCTGGCCAATCATCTAACAAATTCATGGTCAAATTTATGTTAGATCCATTGTCATGGACTATCGCTGTAATCCTCTTCACTGAAATATTCCATTCTGCAGCACATTCAGCCAAACGAATGCTGATGTTCTGCCCTGTGTGGCATTCTGGTGTTTTTCTTGTTTGCAGAATTGCCGCTTCCAGCTCCCTATCGGCATTAATCCAATGAGCAGTTACGCTCATTTATGCTATATTTTGGATAGACGTCCACATTTCAGTTGTTAAAGCAACATACTGAGCATCTAGTAACTTCACTTTCAGTTTTTGGATTCCCTCCCTGTAACATTGTTTTATAAGCTCCGTAGTTGTTGCTCTACTTTTTACTTCAAATTCTGGTTCCAGAAATTTCATCAAACTTCAAACAAACAATTTCATTCTTCGCCTTTTACCAAGCTATTAGGCCTAGCATCCTGAGCGATGAAAGCTGCTATTCTCTTGTCCAGTTCGATTGATTTCATTTTTATCATGTTTGGCCGTTTGAGAGCAAGGAATGACGCCAAACTAGGTGTACTTGCGCTGCTACCAGCATTATCAACATTAATGGAAGTGGTTCCAGTGAGTTGGTTACGCATGGCACTGGTACTACCACCTTTGGCAGACAGGACTACCTCACAAAGATTGCATTTTGCTGTGTTGTCATCGATACGCTTAGCATGATTCCATACTTTTGACTATTTGTCCAAAAAACTATTTATTTATATAGTAATTAATATATATATATATATATATATATATATATATCAATAATAATGATATTATTATATACTAACAAAAATTAAGAGCTAGATTGTTTATCGATTATATTATTAAAATCTGCCATCGTTTCACATATTATGCATAGCCGCTAGACATACAAAACAAATGTACACAAGATTTGAAAAAAAAGGGCTTGATGGAAAAAAGGATCAAAATTTATGCACCGTGAAATTGCGCCAGTTGGAACAGGGTTAAGTGGTGAATTATTATATTCAGTACAACAACAATTGATCCAGCCCAAGTCCAGAAACCAGAGTACGACAGGACTGAAATAATTATAATCCCCCCATTTTCCACATGTTACTATGCCAGCAGCTGAAGTTAATGTCATACTCAACGGCTAGCTACTACCGGCAGTGCAGCCGCAGCAGTATAGTAACATACTTCTAGAATCGGATACTTTGGTCAGGGCGTCAGGGCAATAGCTATCTATATAGGTCAGTCGAGAATCCCTATATTTATAATATTCATTCACTGGCAATGTGCAGACATTCAATTAGGTTAGTGTTAGACATTCATTTCCTCTCGTTTCAGCACACACATCTAAGCAACCATCTGATATGACCCATACCATCGTCGTTTTCCACAATCCAATATTACCAAAATAACATTATCTTATTTACACTTTATAAATGTATCTGGAACTGAACGGTTACTTGGCCTTGACGACTATCCTTCGGTTAGTAACCAACGGTTGGTTAACCAGTTACACGGTTAAACGTTTACAGCCCTAATCATAAAGTGGTTGACTAAACCGCAAAATTAAAAACATCATAAAATCTTTAATTTAAACAGCAAAATGAAAAAAAAACATTATAGAGTTAAAACAAACAGCAAATTTAAACACATAATTATAGTAAAATTTTAAAATATTTCATAAATGGAGAATCCGATTATTGAAATAAGAAAATAATTGATAATTAAAAATAGTAATAATTAAAATATTAAAAGGTTTTTGTATTGTCCCCGCTGAATTGTCGCCTTACTGAATTGTCCGCATTGAATTATCACACGCTGATTTGACGCGATAAATGTTTAAAAATTTTAAACATTTGTTATATTTTGTGTTTCTGATTATTGTGTAATTTTAGGTTATATAATTTGATGGTGAGATATGATGTATATTTTATTAAGGAATATTTATGTTAGAATATCGACTTTCGTTGAAGGCGTATTTATTTCGATTCGGTTTCATGATTGATCATACTTCTCGACAATTGACATCAATAGATAAAAAATGGGACTAAACCTTTGAAATCCACCAAAGCGGATTACGGACTAGAATGGTCTCTGGAAATGTGGATCCATCTGTTGTCATAAAAAGTTGACCATTAACGCATTTTGGTGTTGTTGAGTTTTACTTGAAAATTACATAATAATGGATTCAAGAAAGTCTGATAAATTTCGTAAAAAGATGTATATTATACAATGATTTGACCTATTATGAAAATTTTCTAACAGTTAAGAATTATAAAAATTGAAAGTTTTCATTTTAAAAGAGCTTTCTAATTTATCGAAAATGTTACTATTTAATGGTTGATATGAAACTGCTTATTCGAGATGGTTTAAAAAATTGAAGCGATAAAATATGTTTTATTTCCCACAATAAAATAATATTTAGGTATGTTTATAATTGCTTTTTATCTTTTAGTAGGATAACAACAAACTTAATATTAAAAATTTTTAAAAGTTTCTTTTTTTCTAATTATTTCTATTTTTACTTAAACATTATATATGAATTTGATTCAAAACGTTTCTTTAATTTATTTTCGTGAACAGAATGTGGTAACATTATAGCATTTGGTAAACATGGTCGTTTAAACTTTTTAAAGTTATCCTTATGATTGTAGTGCTCCTATTTCCAGTAAAAAAGAACGATTAGAGGCAAAAAATGTTTTAAAATAAATATATGAAGGGCTAATTAAAATTTGCATTTCGATAAAATAGTTTATTATTTTTTTAATTAGAAAGTTTAAAAAAAATAAATAAATACAAAAGTTTAAAATTAAAAATGATATAATAAAGAAAATCATAAAAAATTAAATACTTATTTAAAAATAAAAATATGTTTACAGTCACAAAAATTGATATATTTTAATAAAAGTAATGAAATAATTTTAAATAAATTTTAAAAAAAATTAAAATAGATAATAAACGGATTAAACTTTATAATATTTTTAAAAATAATTTTTTAAATAAAAGGCTTATAGTAAATTTAAATTAATTAGTTTTAGGATAAAGTTTTATAAAAATTTCTAGATTTAATTTAAAAATTATTTTATTAATTTAAAGTTTGAAAATTTATAAAATTTTAAAATTGAATTGGAAGAAAAATTTAATAGATTAATTTTTTGCGAAGTATTTGAATTAACAAGAAATTTGTTTAAATGTGTGAATTATTGTCAATAATAAAAATTTTGGTGTTGATTTATGAGCATGGAATTAGTTAATAATGAAAGTGACATAAACGCAACTTACAATATATAGGTAAATAAAAAAATCTATTGTGTTGTTTAAATGTACAGCAATAAAACGAAAGATTTAAATTAAAATTAAATACATGTAATGAAATAAAAGATTTATTACAACTCGTTCCTTTTATTTTTCCTCATTTATCACAATGTGTTGTACGTTTCTGGTGAAACCCGTGATTATTGGAACATACGACAGTTCAATTTATGTTCCCGACTAATTGCGGTCGACAACTCCAGTTAATGAAGATGTAGTCGATTCGAAGAGAATTCATGTCACTCCATCATTACAACTGCTTCTAGAGTCCGCATCCTCCGCCACCAGTCTATTCTTGTTAGACATAGGTGGCAATCAATATCTGTAATATTGCCGGGAACCGCGACCCTTGATTACTGACGATACTGTTGCATTTCGCCACGGTCTATCATTATTGGGAACATTAGCACAACGACATTACACAGCAACAGAGGGGGGTGGTACGAATACCGAGCGATGTCGAGGCGTCACATGATTACGTCCAGGCAACAACGATTAAAGACATGGTATTATAAAACGTCAAAATTGAAAATAAAAACATTGATAAATCAACGAAAAATAACAATAATCAATTTAATCTTAAAAAGAAACATTCAACTATGGAGTTTGTCAATTGTTTTTTTCTGAAAATTTTTCGGAAAAATTGTCAAACCGCGAAGGTCAGAGGAGATGATGAACAAAAGATGGATTACTAGTCTATGATTTATATACATTCCTTTGTTTCAAATACATTCACAAGAATAATATTAATAAAATTATATCTTGTTTTTTCTTTATATTTCGATTTCAATGCACACATCAAGGATACAGGAAACAGGAAGCGATAATTATATTTTCAAAGAAAAAGATTAATTCATTTTTAAGATAAAGTACTGTCTTGTAGACTGACAAATTATTGACAAGTATGTTACTCGGTTTTTGTCTCAAAGATCACAAGACATCAGTTTGTTGCACCTTTGAAACGAAAAGATACTGAAGCAGCTAGTACTCCAAACCATGAACAGGTTCAAAGAAACGAATTTCACACGACGCACGTACGACGTTTCATTAAAAAAATAGCTACCATTTCATATATCGAAAAAATCAGTGTTTGAGATTCTCGAATAAAGTGAATTGAAATGCTATTGTTGAATAAGATGTAACCCATTCACTGATCAACATGAAGAAGTGCACGAAAATCAGCCACTTTCCCTGGTTGATCACCTTGCTCAAAACCAAATCTGAATTGGTAGACTAAAAATTATTTTTGACAATGTGAACTATAAGTGATTTTCCGAGATCGGAGAGAGTGAAAAATAATTCTGCGAACAGTGAGCTGATTGCAATTGCAAGGCAAAAATAAAGCAAATGAATACATTCACTATGTTTTCTTCATGACAATGCTCCATTGCACTCGGCAGATATTTCTAGGCTTCAATTGCAATTGCAGGATTGAAACTTGCAAGTAACCCATACAAAACGACATCAAGTGATTTTCCGCTTTTAAACATCTTAAAAAGCAATTTTGAGGTAGATTGTTCAATCTAACGACAACTTGTAGTTTGCTGTACTCTCTGGATTCCTTCAAATAAGCGTTTTATGAGTTGTTCGTTCATTTTCAGAAGTTTATGGAGAGAAATGATACTTAATCTTTTTGTATAAGTCGAAAATATGTATAATCGAATGTGTTCCTGTAATGGTTTTCTGTCTCAGTTAGGATAGTTAATGAACGCATAGCTTATATACAACAGTATAAAAAATAACAAAGAATAAATATTGTTTTTTTATTAAATACATAAACTATTATTTCGAATATTAATATGAAAAAGAAGTATATTTATTATTTAGTTAAAATAAATACAAAAACATTAAATAAAATCATTAAAAATATTTTAAAAATTGCACAAAAACAGTCATTAAATTCAAGTTGGAGAAGTATCAAATAATTATTGTCTGGACGGAAGAGAAAATATTTATTTATTCGACTTTATTTTATTTAAAATAAAATTATAATTAGAAAATCACTAATTTCAATTTTAAGAATAACAGGATTATTAATTAATATTTATTATTAGTAATAATTACTATATATAATAATTGCAGTACTTAAAATTTAATAATATTATTAATAAAAAAATTTTTTATAAAAACAACCACGTTTTTCAAGTATTACCAATGCACTAAAAAGAGGAAAATAATTTTTTTCTAGACATGTGAGAAATTTTATACCTAACCAAAAACGTGGGGCGG
>MQRK01219550.1:2003-12265 GCA_001938485.1 Girardia tigrina
AGAATTCCGGTGGCGCTCCAAGAAAAAGTTGATGAGTTTGTTGAACAGTTGCTACAGAAAAATATTATTCAACCAAGTCTATCAGAGTGGAACGCTCCTATAGTGATTGTGCCAAAAAAGGACGGAGATATTCGACTTACGGTAGATTACCGGAGACTAAATCAAAAGACTAAAGTTCCATCATTTCCAATCCTTGACGCACAACAACTTTTTGATACCTTGGGAGGAGCGAAACACTTTAGTACAATTGATTTGGCTGCAGGATATTATAACATAAGTCTTACAGAGTGTGATAGAGAGAAAACAGCGTTTAGTACTAGAAAAGGACACTGGGAGTTTTTGAGGTTGCCAATGGGCTTAGCGGCAGCGCCGGCAACGTTCCAAAGAGTTATGAAAGCGATATTAAAGGAAGAAGACTGGAGGGAATGCTTGATATATTTGGATGATATTCAAGGTTTTGGGAAGACACAAGAGGAACATTTAGTCAGACTGCGAAAAGTATTATCCAAAATCAAAGAAGCCGATCTAAAGATTGCACCAGCAAAGTGCCATTTTTTTGCAAGGGATGTAAAGTATCTTGGCCATAGAGTATCAGCTAATGGAATTTCAATGGACGAGGATAAAATCAAGTGCATTCAGGAGTGGCCACAGCCAAAATGGTTTATTATTTTTTTAGTGTTGAAAATTTAAAGGAAATAAATTAGAACATTAAAATGCAGAGTAAAAATATGATAAAATAAATACGTTTTTAAAATATGTACATTAATAACAATTAATATATTTTATAAGTGGAATAAGTTTAAATAAAGTTTAAAATAAATAATTAACGGATTAATATTTTTAGAAATAATTTTTTTAATAAAAGGGCTTATTGTAAATTTAAATTAATTAGTTTTTATGATAAAGTTTCGTAAGAATGTAAAAGTATTTTACATTTTAAATTTTGTAAATTTTTTTGTAAAAAAATGCAAAATTATTTTAAGGTAAAGATTTTCTAAATTTTTTGCAAAAAATGTAAAATTATTTTTAAGGTTTAATTTTCGTAAATTTTCAAAATTTAATCGAAAAGAATTGTAAATTAATTTTGGGCGAAATAATTGAATTAATTTGTTTAAGTATGTGAATTGTTGATATTAATAAATTTTTGTGGTGTTAAATTATGATTTCAGATTGTGATAATAATGAAAGTGTTCTCATTGTTTCTATTCCTTTAAGAGACAGTTAATATTATTTGAAAATCCCGTCGAAATTCGAAAATATACCAATGAGATCTCCACAATTGTTACTTTTGGATACTTTTCTTCGAACGAGACATGAGCAAGATTCCGGAAACACAAGTCAAGGAGAATTGAGTGATTTCCCTAGGGAACCTAGGGTTGTACCAGAATACAATTTCATTCAAGCCAAAGCATATGCAGATCGGCTCTCTTTATTTGCCACATGACGTACATAAAAAATAAACCGAAGCATTTGAATAGTCATCAAGGCTGATATAACAAAACAAGTTTAACTAATAAAACAGAATCTTTTTACAGACTTTATATAAGCTTCAACTTTCTGTTTGTCTGGTACAAATTTTGTAATTGATTTTTCAACCAATTCCTAATGCTCAATTAAGCTGAATCTCGCATAGTTGCTCACTTCCGGTGACAATACATGAATCAATTAATAGATCTTTTTAGTGTACATATTGCATTGCTTATAAAGACCAAAAGAGAAGTTGGAGTCTCTCTCCCAGTGTTTGAGCATTACATCACTTTCGGTCGAATGGCACTCACAAAAATTACTAATAAAAAACGAAGCTGAATAATTCTCAGATGGAATTTTGCATTTGTTTGTTACTTTGGAAGAATTATAATTGTTTGGGAAATCAGATTCTTTAAAATAATTTAAGCACCAAAAATGGATTTGCAAAATAATTCGAGTCTAATTGAGCTCTCCACAGAAGATGATTTTTTTTATTCACAAAAATAATTGACCCATTTATACAAACGATAAATTTTTACATCAATAATTTTTTTGGCAATAATTAATTTTTCAATTTTTTTTTAATAATCAATTAAATTTTTTTTAGAATTCCAAATGTATAATTATTTGTTTTTCATTTTTTGAATACAAGTCAAACTGGAATCGTTGTCATAAAACCGAAATTATCTATCATTTCTAAATATTTTTGATATGATTTAGCTTCCAAATTTCATTTGACTTTGACAGACTGAAATCTGACTTCTTTATTGATTTTATTATTCTCTGAAACACTCGAACGATCAGCATCGACTGTTCGACACATCGAGAAATGGTTGCTTCTCTAGGACGGACCGAAAAGTGAGTATCCTTAAAGTACTTTATTTCGTTCTCAAACCGACTCGCAACAATTAAGACTTCACCGGGTCCAAAAAAGTTTAAAATTTACCAAAAATGGTGAAAAATTCCTATCAAAATTTACTCACGACCAAAGAACCCCTCCAACTTCCCAGTGCCGAAATTGTACTGCTGCGTAACCCACTTTGTGATCAGTTTTACTTAAATTTGAAAGGAAGCAGGACTTTACGAGTCATTCTCAGATCTCTCTTCCTCATTAACGCTTTTTACCAATATACTACTCACAATATTACTTAGTCTCTTGGTAGATTGAAAATATGTACGTTGTCATAAATTATTTCAAAGTCATGAAATTTTAAACGCTCTGTAAAGAAACACATCATTGGAATTTCATCATCATTGATTTCATCGTATGTATCATGGTACGTTGAAAAGGATGATTTGGGGGTGGGGTTGTTGATCTGCGGGATGAAATCTCGAAAACATGTTACTGAAAAAATCAGTCTACCTTTAATGGGTGGCGTTTTGACATAAATATCAGGGCTGCTACCTGGCTCAAGGTGATCAAAATAATCGTGAACCAAGAACTCGATTTCATTATTACAATCTGAAATGGTATTTGATTCAGCGGTCATATTGGAACATCGTCGTGTCTGGAACACGAGTCTCACATCGGTGATGCACTCGTCGGCCTTGTAGTAGAATTTCTTGATCAATCGATTTTTGATGGTAGTAAAATCCATTGGATAATGCACGATTTTCGGATAATCTAGGATATTGAGCGCCGTATGATCGACCGGATGGAGAAACGGAAAGGAATATTTGTGTCGCATTAGTTTTGGAAGGATTTTCTTTTTTATGAATTGAAGCCGATTGGTGAGAACATTGGTCGGACGAGGCCGACCGGAACTATCGACAGATTTGTCGATTTGTTGCGTGATTTCGACTCAATCATCCGAAACGAGCATTTTCGATTAATAATTGATGAATGAAAACTGAAAGTCGGCTTTAGAAAAAGCGTAAAATCATAATTTGAAAATAATATTGAAAATAGTGAACAGAAATATTGAACATTAAATATAAAAGTAGAAGAACAAAATAGTTTTTTGGTGTTCGTTCTTTTTTATTAAATTTTTATCTAAAAAAAGTAATTATAAATAAATATATAGGGTTTTTATTATATACAGAATATTTTTATCAATATTTAGATAAATTGATTTTTTGGAGTCACTACAGATGAGTTATCAGTGTGGTAGTCTCTTTGAACCACAAAAACAAGATTGATGCAAGCAGTTTGCAATTGTCTGTGAAATAGCATCTTTCCAAGTTGATCAAAGTGTGTTCCTGCCATCAAGAATATTAATCTGACAATAATGATTTCTCACAATTCTATCGATGACATACCCAACGATAATTGACATAGAGTTTATTGATATTATCCATGTCATATGTAGACCAGGGGTAAATAATCTTTTAATCAACGGACAAATTTGAATTTCAAAATTTTGTGGCGGCCACACATTATGTAACATTTAATAATAATTTACACAACTTTATTTATAATAAACATTACAATAAACAAAATATAAAAATTAAAAACATAAAGATTTCATGTAAAAATTTTAATGCAAATAAAAACATACAAGAAAGAATAGAAAAACGAATTTACTTGAAGTTTTTAATGAGAAATTTGGTACTGTTTTTTCGATACAAGCTGATCAATATCATCCGGAATTGATAATGTCAGCAGTTTTCTAATCGTGCATCACTCGGTCTTGATCGGTGGTCATTTTTGATTAATTTCATGGTTGAAAATAATTGTTCGCAAACATACGTACTCTTGAAAAGAGACATCATTTACTTTGCATTTTTCATCAAAAGCAGAAAATTATCATAAGATTTGTAAAAATTTTCGATGTTTACTGAAAAACATTAATTTTTTAAATCAGTATTATTCTGCATGTCAATGACTTCCATTTGAAAGTCTTCAGGAACTGTATCCACGTCGATAATAAATGGCTAGGGAAATATTTTCCTTGAAACCGCTGTCTTCTTAGCTTTGAAAATTTGGAATTGTGATTGAAATTCGTTGATTAAACTGTCTGTGCAATATACTACCTCTGATTAAAGTATTTTTGAATCGAGCAGGGGCAAACCATTTGAGTAAGGCTACTTCAACATCGTCAAATATAGCGGTGCACATTCTTTTTCTGTAATTGTTGGGTTTTACACATAGATAGGAAATAGTTTGACAAAATCTTTCTAAATGGAATGAAGTGTTTGCTTGGAGCACTTTCTGGAAACAAACTTATGTTGGGTGTTTTATTTCGTTTTTTGAGGGTATCAAAATGAACTCCCCTTCGGGTAGCATATATACCCTAACTACGCTAGTGTGGTAAGATAAGATCATTGTAAAAGAGTTGGCGTCAAATTACAGACTTAAATCACGTTTCCCTGTCCGTTATGATTACATAATTACTTAATGCATTTTTAATTAATGCATCACACAACTATTATTTTGTAAGTAAATATAAGCAGACAATATTACTAAACAAAACATGCTGAATAAGTAATGGAAAATTTGGAGAATCGAATAATTTGGGGTTTTTCAGTTGTACAGAATTCTGATACTGACGCTGAAAAAAATCGTTGAACATTTGTCTTAGGGGAATCAGATTTTGATATCCAGTCATCAAAGTTCGCAAAATTTTGCTGCCTCTTGCCAAAAATTTGTACCGTACCGCACTTACTACGCCACTGCTGCAGTGCCTTTGCCGAAAGACACCAAGAAATCAAAGAGATCGACCGAAAACCGTACTGGTCAACCGACTGTTAAATCAATACTGAATTCGAAATTATAAAAATTACGATTTAAAAATTAAAACAGAAACTTTCAAAGACGAAATTTTAGCTCACAAGTCATACATGACGGGTCTGTTGCTGTCACTAGTAATAATGATAATAATAAACCTATCCCGAATGTTACGGATAACTGCGTATTACAAATAATACTCAGCATTGGCGCAAAGGGCAGTGAATCATAAAATCTGTATCGGTACTAACCATTTGACAAATACAAAGTTTTATGATCCTCTCACACGGCTTTAGATGCAAGAGTGCGAGGTTTCAATACACGGCACGCTTTGGCTTCCCTCTGAGAAATGGCCAGTCATATTCCTTCGTTCCGTTATTCTGGAGACTTCTGGCTGTATAAATGCACTTAGTGAAACGGGGAAATGGGCAATGAAACATTCCCTTATCCGTTATACTATCCAGCCGAAAATTCAGCACTCCACTAGGGATTACTCTTGGACATTCCTCATCAGTTACACCGACAGACACTGATATATCTTGTTCCGCGTTCAAGTTCAAAGGTCTAGTACGTCTTTTTGTTTTTTCTCTTTGTACTACTTGGATGTTCGTAGTACCATTACCTTGGATTCGATGATCAATTAATAAATGCCGTTGTAGCCATCCATTAGTTTTATAAGTTTTGTGGCAGTTCTCCATGGGACATATGAATGAACCACCACCTCTCTGTGCCGTCGGCGCCGTTGTCAGATGCACATTCTTAATGTGTCTTGTGAATTCCTTCTGCTCAGAAAATTCTTTAAAGCAAGAAGGGAAAGTGCAAGCTAATATTTTGATGCGCGGTTGAAGCATTTTTGGATATTCTTTCTCGTGCTCGATCGCCTCTTTTAGTCGCTCCGATATGGTTCCTTTGATCAGGTGTTTAAATTCTTTATGGTTGTCGAAAAGCCCTCTTTTATGTATTCTGCCAAATCTGTCGGATCGTTGAATATCAAGAGCACATCGCGAGCAATGCGCTCTCTCATCAGTTGCTTTTTACGGCCGATGATTCCGTGATTTTCTGAGGTGATCTCAGAGTGTAGAACTCTTTGAACCTCTGTTACACCCTTCCGTGAATTGTATTATTAGAATACTATGCGTCTTTTGGCTAGAATCACTCTTACCCCAGTCAGTCCAATCGTCATGTCCTTATTCGGGAACCTGTCGAGTTTGGTCTTATTGAGAGCTGTCCTCGTGCAGCAATTATAGAAGGCTTGTAGCCGTGCAACATCCTCAAACGTTTATAATAATGATAATAATTTTTCTATCAAACTCGTCAAAAAATATTTATCATTTTCTATATAAGTAATACAGTGTCAGTTAAAGTCAATTTAAATTTATTATTAATATATAAATTAAAAAAAAAAAATGTAATATAATATTTCTCTTTTAGTTGAAATATAATTAAATTGGATTTCCAAATATATTTTCAATAAGTTGATTAAAATATACTGAAATTGTATAATTATTTTTTATCATAAATATTTACTTCTCATATATCAAAATTTATCTTTATTCATTAAGAAAACGTCTTTCGGTTTGTTAAATCTGTCGGGGGTGAACAAATTTGTCTATTTTCCATTGAACAAAACGAAATTTGTTTCTGATTCATTATGAGAGAAATGTTTTCCTTTAAATATTAAATTTTAATTGTGATTATTTTGTTTTTTTGCAGTTTATTTACAGAATTAGTCCTAAAACTCGATATTCAGAAGGAATTCAACAGACTTCGTAATTTGGCTTCATTCGATCGTATATCGAGATAAAATATAATTATTTATCTATTTAGGGCACTTGTAATTGATGGAGAGTTAATCATGTAATTTTGATCACTTAGTTTTTTGAGGCAAAAGTAAAGTTGAGCCTAAAATAATTATTTGCGAATGATTTCTTCATTTTCAGACTTAAATTATTCCTACGCTTTATATTTATTCACTCAATTCGTCTGTCTGTTTGTCTGTTTGGTAAAAATCTTTTGACCAGCATTACCCGCATTTTTCATTGTCGGATAAAGCTTAAACTTAGCAAACTTTTTCATCCTGTTCATAAGAGCCAGCTTGAAAATACTTCTTGCTTGAGGAATTGAAGTTATTGTACGAGTTATAGAACGAACTCGTCCTCTTTTGGATCTTGTACCAATTTTAAAACCAAATTCCTCCAAAAACAGAAAAGACTTCAGTGAAGTTATTAAATTGCAAATCGACTTTACGACAATGAGCAACAAAACTTAAGTCAAAATCATAATAAGTCGATTTATGATAATTATTCGTGTTGCGATACAAACAATCAAATATAAGTCTGAGGAATATTTGGAATTTTGATGTTTTGTGTGTTGTTTGAATGTTGTGTGTTGATTTGGAATTATGTCTCTCCTAATCAGATGGATGATTAATATTTTAATTCTTATAATCTGAAACTAATTTATTCACATTTAGATTTAATATTGAAAATTTTAATTTATTATGATTGTAAACTTTGAATGATTTTATTATTTTTTTGTAAATTTTTATAATAGTTAAATTGGATTAATATTTTTAAATGATAAAAAAAAGTAAATTTATTTTAACCAATAATATTTAAAGTAAATATTTTAAAGAAAATATATAGTTTCAAGGTAGTTCAGATTTTGAATGAGAAGTATTAAACATTGAGTGATGAATTTAAACGAAAGCAATAATGTGTATTACCATAGAGATGATCCAAATTGTGAATCGAATAAATGTTCTACTAAATTTGTGAGTTCCCATAAGAATGAGCACTTTTTTAAAAAATATTTATTGTTTATATTTAGGGAACTTGATTTTTTGTATTAAGATAAGAAACTATAAAAAATCAATATGATATTAAAATATTTAGAGATGTATGTGTTATATTCAGATTTTAATACAAGTAGCTTGTAGTATGGCAGCATATCATATCCAGTAGGAAACAGATATTAAAAGTATAAATAAATGAATTTCGTCCCTACGGAAAACCCATATCGGATGCTCACGCAGAGAAGGAAAAATATGTATAATGAATGAAAGACAAACCAAACACCTATAATAGAAAACCGGGGCAATGACAATATAAATATACCCTTCATTTCACATCGCTGTTGCTGAATCATGCATTGTAATAGACAACTAATTTAAATGAAGGCATTGTGGCTTCCAAAATATTCCCTGAGATTAGTCCTAGCGATGGGCCATTTGTAGCAATTTATTTTTATTCAACGTATGTTGATACGTTTCTCATTCCACCCTTTACGACTCCATATGGTTGTTAGTTATTAGTTTATGGTTATGGTTATTTAGTTTAAGACCTTTTATGGGCATTTTTTCATACGATTTTCCATGACGTTTTTTTATATTTATATTAAATTTCTATTTTTAACTCTTATTTGTACATTTTTATTCCTTAAGTTTTATTTGTTTTTGTTAAGATTCTTTTAATTTTAAAAAGTTTTAATACATGTATTTTGATTTCTGGTGTATCATATATTTTTTTCTATCGTATAAATTAAGTTAAATTAAAGGTTTTTATTAAATATGTGTTTTGCTTTCTGTTTTTAATACGAAAAACCAGAAATAACACTCTTCATAATCTGTGTAACAGTTTTATTTTTTACATTTTTTCGACTTTTAAAGTTTTTATCACGTTTCTTCACTAATTATTTATAAACGTTTTAAAGCCATTTTTCTATTCCTCTTTTTACCAATAAACTTGCATCTAGACATCCATAAGTCCTAACACTATGAGTAACATTAAAATTGTTCTTCAGGGTGTTCAACTGCCCGAACTTCAATCAGAAATAAAAATAGAAAAGATAGAGGATGAAATACGGACGAGAATCGTGGACAGAAAGCCAGCTTTCTTGTCTGCTGTATACAAACAGTACCGGATGAATCATCTAGAGAACGCAGCAGAGAGTATTACTGCAGTATCGCTTGAGGAACTCTGCCATCAACTCAAACTACCATTAGAATCGCTTGCTAACAATGACGTTGTTCGCAGATATATACAGGAGTTCGTGGAAGAGGCAAGAACAGAGTTCTTCAGGAGAGAGAGAAAAGCAGTAAACGAAAAGTTTATTAAAGAAATAGCGATTAAGGAATTGGGTGAGAAATGTGCCAATAATAAATACCGAGCCAACCTAATCGAACAGGTTGCGGATCGTGTGGCGGCTCGTCATCTCTTACCCACGGAAACGAGAAGGGTGCTTATTGAGGAGCTAAACTCAAGATGGGAAAATAGCCCCTTTGAAGATAACCTACCACATCAAAACGACTCGCTGATATCACAACTTGCGGTTGAAGCTGAAAAGGAATTTGGTAGGAAATTCCGCAATCAAGAATGTGAAGTCCCCAATACACCCACTCCACAGGCAGCGATAATGAATGTAACCCCCCCTTCTAATCCATGTACAGCCAATAAAGGGGTTGCACTGTCAGAAAGAAGAATTTCCATCTCCAAATCGGTAGATGCAACTCGAAGACGCCACTCACTTACAGGGAGGACCGAAACTACAGTAGTTATCAGTGACCCTAGCAGTGCCAACAATTTAGTTTCGGACGACACGACCGAATCTATTACATCAATAGCCGATACCCCGATACCAATTGCTACGAATATCGAACAGATTGGGCACGAGGAGACTGCTGCAGTAGACCACATCATGCTTGGAGTATTGGAGCAGCAAAACAATGCCGAAATCCGAGAATTGCTTATCGGTGTAATAAATGAACAGAATGAGGCCGAGTTGCGAGATAAAGATAAAGCTGACAGCCCTGTTGAGTCACCGACTCAAAATAGCTCACCAGACTACACTCCAACTCTTAAGCATAACCATGCTTTCAATTTTTCTTTGAAGGGTCTCGGGGATTCCAGTATCCCACATGGAAAATCCCCATCTTCCAGCAATTTCATCTTTTATTGCAATCTGAAATTGCGTAGGATTACCTCCCCCACAGAACATTCGGTCTGTAAGTATTTCGATTATCCTCGAACACACGTTCTCGTCTTCAAGTTGCCGCAAGATGGAGCAATATATATTTTCTTCATTCTGCGGAGTCTCTGGCTTTTCTTCGGGGGGCGTTTGCCCAGTTAGT
>MQRK01219561.1:14809-24917 GCA_001938485.1 Girardia tigrina
CGTGAACATCTAAAATATCAATTTTCCATCTGGGTGGGAGAAACACATTTCCAAATACTAAACTCAACATACAAAATTCAGCAAACCAATTTCAACATACCAAATTTAAAATATTCCTCTCACTGCGTCAATAATATTTGTGCATTTTTCAATTATTTTCGGCTAGTATTTGTTGTCAGTAAGTATTCTCGTTACTGGTAATAAAAATACTTGCATCCCTTGGTACATTACTGGGAGTTCATCAGTGCATTTTTCTATGATTGCCATTGAAACTTGTACTAATTTACAACTGAATACTTGCAAAGTTTCACCCACTACTCTGGCAATAGTTCCTTTTTCACTAAACAACATTGGTGCAATCAGTTCTGGGTTCACTGTTGCTGACGCTACTTTTAACTGTAGAACCTGATAATTTACTATTCTTATCATTTTTACAATCATTTTTAATAGTTTCGTGGTATAGCTTTTGTATTGTCATTAATAAATGATGATAAAGATAATCTAGTTTGTTGAAGCTTTTACATCGAATTTATATACTGAATCCTTTGCACTTCGAATGAATTTCTCCGATAAGTAGATTCCTTTATAATTTGTTTCGATAACTACGTTTTGACATTTTATAACTTTTTCCTTTTCTATAAATTTCATCATGTCCTCCTCTTTTGCAGACATATAAATTGTAGGTGTATACTTTTTTCGAGTAACTGTTCGTTGTCTTTTTTCATCTCTTACATTCTGACTTTCATCGAAAATATTTCGTGTAATTGTTTTTAAATTTACTGTTTTTAATAAGGCCAATGAACATTCTTTTGGATCTATTTGATATAAAATTATTGATTCTCCTGTTTCACAACTTGTTTCATCTGCAAAACAAAATGGGTGGGTCATCATTTTTCTAGTAATGCTGTCGAAGGTTGCTTGAAATTTTCTCAATTCGGTGACATATTATCGTCTAACTACCAATTTATCATGAGTTTGACCCCATATTGTATATTTTCCACCTTCACACCATCCAGCAGCTGTTGCCCATCCTACTATGTTCATATTTGTCTTAATTTTTGTTCCAACTTTTGCGTCAACTTTAATGTCCTTGTCTAGTTGAAATTTTCCCGTTAGAAATGCTTCTTCACATTGTTTTGTCGTGATTTGTACTGGATCATGTGTATACTCAGGTTTTATAGGTTGTGTATCGTATTTTCCGCAACTAAATACATGTTCTGTATATTTTATTATGCACTCTCTGGCTTCTGTATAAATATTATCTGACTCCTGATATATATTCATTACTTTTTCTGAACCCATTTCTATCGCTATTGGGCTTGCTTCAGGACATTGCTCTACTTCAATTAGAGAATATTTTGTATCAAACTTTGGTCTTGAACAGTCATATGCAACTATGCCATTTGCTCCTTTTATGGCTTCAAAAATCATTATTATCATCATCATTATTACGGGCCATGTAACTTCACCTTTGCAATTTTTACTTTCCCTTTTCAATTTCCTTTTAAATTATTTTATTACATCTAAATCACTTTCCTCTGTATCGTCCTCATTTTCCTCGAAGGCTCTTATCCACCCTCCTCTAGATTGAAGCCATGGATTTATCCAATTCTCTATAGTTTTAACTGCTAAATTTACATAAGTTTCTTGCCCTGTTGGGTAGAAGATTATTTTTTCGTGAGTAATTATACAGATATATATCAATGCTGTAATAATTCTATTTTGATTTGGTACTCCTGCTAATAATTTTTTATCACTTCATTTTCATTTACTCCTTTTTAATTTTCCTTAAATACACGATAAACATCATTTTTTATTAATTGACCTGTTTTTATTATTAGTTTTGTACCTTCATGCATATGCAATGAAAATTTTAATCTTCTTTTATTACATTTTGTAATATACAGGGTGTGAGAGGTGGTTGCAACATCGATATCAGTGTTCATGTTTTTAACACGAAATTTTATTTATATAACAATAATTCACATATTTTAAACAATTTTTTCTGTTAATTTAATTATCTTGCCACAGATCAATCTATTAAATTCTTTTCGACTAAATTTTTTAAATCTTGCAAATTTATTAAATACATTTCACATTATAACCAAAAATTTATTCTAAAATTTATTTAAAATTTCTTAATACTTCTATTAAAATATATAAATTGTTATGAAAATAAAAATATTTTATTTATAATTAAATATTTAATAATTTTCTTATCATTTTTAATTTTAAGATATTTAATAGATACATTAAAAGATATTTTTTTATTTTTAAATAGATATTTATTTTTTTATGATTTTCTTATATTATATCATTTTTAATTTTTTAAAATATTTAAAAACACATTAAAATATTTTATTTTTAAAAACGTTTTTGCTTTTTAATAGTTGTTTTATTATATCATTTTTAATTTTAAAATATTGAATAAGAATATTAACATTAAAATATTTTACCCTTTAAATTAAAAAGAATAATAAATTATTCCGGCGAGAGAAAAATTTAAATTAACCCCTCATACATGGTGATTATAAAGTAACTATCGGGTATTAAATTGTAATAACTTTTTTGGCAAAACATTATGAAAAAAATTGGTTTAAATAACAAAACAACATTTTTTAAAATTTAATAATATTCAACAGAATAACCATCGACATCAATACAATATTTAAGGCGTCCATGAAAAGACTTTCACACTCTTTCCTCAACCATCAGGTTAGTGGTCTAGAACAGAAGTCCTCATCCTCGAATCCTTATCCTATTTTAACAATCGAATATTCCTTTTACATCGCGTTCAGCGTGATAGGTCCTGTTTTAGCCGGGCGCTTTCATGAGAGAGATTCCACATTTAAAAACTGTTTCGACCATTAAGTAGTACATTAAAATTTTTGAATTTTAAGATCTAATAAATTTAATAATTGAAAATTATATTTCGTAACGTAGATTTGAGATTCTGTATTAGGATTTTTCGATCTATTTTCCAATACTGGCAATCAATTTTCCAAAAAGTTACTTAAAAGTCATTTTTTAATTTAGTGCAATCAATTTTTCAATGATAATTTTAATCAATAAAATCCCATAAAAAAATAATAAAATTGTATTTCAAAAATTAACATTTGTATTTCAAAAAATTATTTTTTAGATATACAAAATTGTTTGAAACGTCGTCGTTTATAAATTACTACATCGGTTAATGAACAAAATAAAGGCAATATGAAAGAGGAATTTTCAGAAATATTTAAAGAAATAGAAAAAGATGCCAGATCATCTAAGAAGAAAATACAAGAAGCGATTCGTCATTATCCCGAGGAAGTACAAGAAATAGCTAATTTGCTCTCAGTGTTGCATCCGAAACAGGTGAGCGCGGAACGCTTATTTTTCGCTTTAAAAATTATAAAATCACATTTACGTGATTCTATTAAGCAGGGTTTGTTAGAGGTACTTCTTTTTCTAAGGAACAATTTGTAATGATTTACTTTCATAAAAAGTTGTCTTTAAGAATAAATAAATATTTAGATGATTGGATAACATTAAGTTTTGTTATTTTTAGTGCATATAAAAACATAATATGAATTAAGATAAAAAATTAATTTTATTAATTGCTATACAGTTATATATTTTTGTACCTCGAAAGTTAATCATTAGGTCTTATTTCTTTTTTACGCTTCTGTTTATTTAAAAATAACTGAAAAAATAGCCAAAAGTATATATATAAATTGAACTAAAAAGGAGTCGGAGTTGGAGTCAAAATTTTAGTCCGACTCCGCAGTCCTGGTTTTAGACCGTTAAAAGCCAATGTTAATTTAGTTTGAAAATGGCGGGTAATCCGCCGAAATTAATTACAAAAATAAATTTTGAAAAATGTCGTTCAGTTTGTAATAAAAAGATTATGAAATAATTTAAAATATTCAAATTATATAAATATCAGTTTCACCATCATAATCAAAATTTTTTTAATTTTAATGTGTTTTTAATTCATTTAAAACGTTTTTAAGGGTTATTAGATTTGTTTGAATTTTTTTGAGTTTATGTATTCCTTATCTAATTTTCATCAGACTATTGTTTTTTTTTTAATTTGATCAAAATAAATTTTACACATTTGAAATTTTAAATAATTAGATAATTTTTTTAAATTATTTAAAAATCTGATAAACATTTATAACAAAAACTGTTTTAGCACCTTTGTTCTGATTCTATTAATTTTACTGATTAAAAATTATATACTTTAAAAACTTGAATTACTTATTTTTTTTATTTGCCTTCTCAAACCATCCATGACTTGCCTTAAACACTTCGTTTCCGAGTGTTGATCCTGGTATCATCTTAATAAGAAATTTTATATACTTAAATGGTCCAAAAAGGTGTGCTTACGATGTGTATGCATGTGCCTGTGTGTTAATTAGTGTACATCGTGGTACAAATATTTATCCATAATAATTATATTCTTAAGTGGACCGTTACATTGTCATGCTGAATTTCAGGCCAGCCTTTTATGATTTTAAATTCATTTGATTAGTTGATTTGCTACAGAATTCACTTAGTGTTCATTTAAAATTATTTAATGGATTTGACTGTATACACTGTTACTATTGAATCAAACATTTGGCTAAAACATAATAAGTTTATTTGAATTCAGTCGATAAAAAGTAAATACCAACAGTAAATTAGAGCAATCCTCAAATGAGTTCTCTCTTCATTATTTCTATTTTTGGATTTAAAATGTAATAGTTACATGTTAAAAAAACTTAACACGTGAAAAGTATATTTTCTATGGTTTAAGAAATGCAACCAATATGCTACGAATCACAAAACAACTATTTTGTGTCTTATGTAAACATTGCTAATTAAAATATTTAAAAACCTTCTCGAAAGTTACTAATAAACTCCCTTAATAATAATCTTATTTTCTATGTAACTGCTTCAACCAAGTTCTCGTCCATATTAGTGGTGCAACACCAACGGTAAAAGAAATTGTTGTGATTACGGGTTTTATACTTTGGTTCAGCCACGAATCATCTTATAATATTACAAATACATGTCCAAAATATCATGGCAGCGTTGTTTTAATTGATATGTTCTTTACAAAAATAGATTCTTAGAACAAGAAATTTTTACCATAAAAATTTTCACACAAATGCTTATAAAATTATCAATGGAATAACATTAAAATCTTAATTTTTTTAACTAAGTCAACTTTATCCTGAACTCGAAGTATTTATGTGCGATGTTAATTTAGTCTGAAAATGGCGGGTAATCCACCGAAATTAATTACAAAAATAAATTTTGAAAAATGTCGTTCAGTTTGTAATAAAAAGATTATGAAATAATTTAAAATATCCAAATTATATAAATATCAGTTTCACCATCATAATCAAAATTTTTTAATTTTAATGTGTTTTTTCATTCATTTAAAACGTTTTTAAGGGTTATTAGGTTTGTTTGAAAATTTTTTGAGTTTATGTATTTCTTATCTAATTTTCATCAGGCTATTGTTTTTTTTAATTTGATCAAAATAAATTTTACACATTTGAAATTTAAATTTTAAATATTTTTTTTAATTATTTAAAAAAACTGATAGACATTTATGACAAAAACTGTTTTAGCACCTTTGTTCTGATTCTATTAATTTTACTTATTAAAAATTATATACTTTTAAAACTTGAAATAATTAGTTATTTTTTTTATTTGTCTGTTCTTCTCTTAAACTTCTAAACCACCTATGACTTGCCTTAAAACTCGTTTCCGAGTGTTGATCCTGGCATCATCTTAATTAGGAATTTTATATACTTAAATGGTCCAAAAAGGTGTGCTTACGATGTGTATGCATGTGCCTGTGTGTAAATTAGTGCATCGTGGTACAAATATTTATCCATAATAATTATATTCTTAAATGGACCGTTACATTGTCATGCTGTTAGAAGGTTAAAACCAAACTCAAAACCACCTCAACCGCGTCTCCCGATTATCGTGGAAAAACAAATAACAGATGATAATCCCCGTAGTCGACTTCTTCAAAACACAGTCCCTGCACCATTTTTTTTGCAATTTCTAATTAATTTGACCTTTCTTTTTCTTATTTAATAATTAAGTTTTTCTTGTTCTTTTTCTTTGCTTTCAAATAATAAGGGTGCTTCCCTTCTTTTTTTTATAACCTTCTTTTAAATTTAATTTCACTCAAACTCTTTTCATATCTACTCTAAATATAATTAAAGGCTCTCTTTTTCTCATAAAATCATTTTCTTTTTATACTCTTTCTATCTTTTTAATTTGATCGTATTTATTAAATTAAAGTTTTATTTCCTTTCTAATATAATTTCGTAAAATTCTTAATTACATTATTTACATTTTCTATAAACTTTATTTCTATTATTTGTATATAATTTATATTTATTATGGTAACTAGATAAATAATCTTATTTTATCTATTAATCAAAATAATTAATACTTTTAAAATAATTTTACTTTAATACTTCAACATATTTATTCTGAATAATTTAACTTTACTTTAAATGTATTTCACAATGCCTTTAAAATATCAAATAAAAATTTTCAAATTATAAACTTTTAAAAGTTAAAATAGTGTAATTACTTTTACACAATAACATTTGTTACATAACTTTTCCGAGTTTATATAAATCTTATTTTTTAAATATCTTTAGTATTTATTTGAGATATTTTGAAATCAAATTATGTTCACATACAATTTTTAACAATATATTTAAAAATTAAAATTTATTAACCTAAAATTCTTAAACACATTTAAAAATTAAAATTAGAAATAAATTATTTCAAGAAAAAAAATATTTATTGAAAAACGATTCATAAATTTGTGTTTAAAAACCAATAAATATTTTTTTGTAACGAATAAAACACACACAAAAAATGTAATTTATTTAAAAATGAAATAACAATTTATTCACTATGTATTTTTAAATGACAAATTAAATTAAATGTAATGACTTTTTCCCGATAAATTTCATACATATCGGGATATTTCCTGATTTATCTAATTCATATTTTTTCCATAAAAAAATATATAAATTAGTATTTACATTTACAAAACGAAGAAAAAACAGTAAAAAATTTCATACGAACAAAATAAATTTGTTTTAATTTGTTTTAAAATTCAAATCTAATTATTTTTGGCGAAAAAATTTCAAATTCGAAATTTATTGATTTATAAAACAGATCTATTAAAAACTAACGAAAATCAACGAAAATGGATAAAGGATACCATAATTTTATGTCGAAGAAATTCTTCCATCCAACAAGTAGAGAAAACGACCAGCCTTTCTTGACTGAGGTGAGTAACGTGCGCTGTCTGCGCTGTCACCAGTGGGGACACGTGAACTCGGATAATACCTGTCCATTGTTCCACCAGACGATGTCGCGCAAGCCCATGGTTGAGCACTTCCGACTGCTGAGCATGCAGAAGCTCGACATGCTCAGCAAGGGGTCCAAATAACGAAACAAGCCACATCGGTCGTCCCGAATGTCCACATGATCGATCCAACCGAGAACAATGACGACAAGACAGATTCTCCGATCGCGCGAATCGCCAAGTCTCTGTCCGAGAAGGACCGATTCACTTCATTATCGATTGAATTTCAATAAATCTGTTTTGTTTTCTTTGTAAAATGTCTCATTAAATTATAATTGTATTTATTATTTTCATTGATTGAAATAATGAAGAGAGAACTCATTTGAGGATTGCTCTAATTTACTGTTGGTATTTACTTTTTATCGACTGAATTCAGATACACCTATTATGTTTTAGCAAAATGTTTGATTCAGTAATAACAGTGTATACAGTCAAATTCATTAAATAATTTTAAATGAACACTAAGTGAATTCTGTAGCAAATCAACCAATCAAATGAATTTAAAATCATAAAAGGCTGGCCTGAAATTCAGCATGACAATGTAACGGTCCATTTAAGAATATAATTATTATGGATAAATATTTGTACCACGATGTACACTAATTAACACACAGGCACATGCATACACATCGTAAGCACACCTTTTTGGACCATTTAAGTATATAAAATTCCTAATTAAGATGATGCCAGGATCAACACTCGGAAACGAAGTGTTTAAGGCAAGTCATGGCTGGTTTGAGAAGTTTAAGAGAAGAACAGACAAATAAAAAAATAACTAATTATTTCAAGTTTTAAAAGTATATAATTTTTAATAAGTAAAATTAATAGAATCAGAACAAAGGTGCTAAAACAGTTTTTGTCATAAATGTATATCAGTTTTTTAAATAATTAAAACAAATATTTAAAATTTAAATTTCAAATGTGTAAAATTTATTTTGATCAAATTAAAAAAAAAGCAATAGTCTGATGAAAATTAGATAAGAAATACATAAACTCAAAAAATTTTCAAACAAACCTAATAATCCTTAAAAACGTTTTAAATGAATGAAAAAACACATTAAAATTAAAAAATTTTGATTATGATGGTGAAACTGATATTTATATAATTTGAATATTTTAAATTATTTCATAATCTTTTTATTACAAACTGAACGACATTTTTCAAAATTTATTTTTGTAATTAATTTCGGTGGATTACCCGCCATTTTCAGACTAAATTAACATCGCACATAAATACTTCGAGTTCAGGATAAAGTTGACTTAGTTAAAAAAATTAAGATTTTAATGTTATTCCATTGATAATTTTATAAGCATTTGTGTGAAAATTTTTATGGTAAAAATTTCTTGTTCTAAGAATCTATTTTTGTAAAGAACATATCAATTAAAACAACGCTGCCATGATATTTTGGACATGTATTTGTAATATTATAAGATGATTCGTGGCTGAACCAAAGTATAAAACCCGTAATCACAACAATTTCTTTTACCGCTGGTGTTGCACCACTAATATGGACGAGAACTTGGTTGAAGCAGTTACAAAGAAAATAAGATTATTATTAAGGAAGTTTATTAGTAACTTTCGAGAAGGTTTTTAAATATTTTAATTAGCAATGTTTACATAAGACACAAAATAGTTGTTTTGTGATTCGTAGCATATTGGTTGCATTTCTTAAACCAAAGAAAATATACTTTTCACGTGTTAAGTTTTTTAACATGTAACTATTACATTTTAAATCCAAAAATTGAAATTTGTTTTTAATATCTAACATTACAGTTGTATTTATATAATCTAAATAAATATTTAACATACTTTTTGATGAGGGTAGCAAGACTGGTTGTGATAGAAAATTATTTTCATTACTTCTATTAATTATTCTTTATGAATTATCAGTTTTTTAACTCGAATGGTCTTATTAACAAAATAATGGTTGTGTTCAAATGTACTAATCTACTCAACGAGGAGGATGTCACATGAAAACAGGAATCATAATTGGAAAGAAAATACATATACGACAACTTAATCTTCTATACCGCAAAAGCAACTTTTCGTCATCAAAAGAATCACTAAGTATAAATCATCCAAAATCTTGAGGCTTAAATAATTTCAATTTGCACTTCTAAACCTTTAAGAAATTATATATTATTACATTTTTTATTATAAATAAATGAGCGAATATCGAGATGATTAAACATCGTATTTTATATGCTTCTGGTTGACAAAACTAACGTTGGTTTAATAACTTTGGTCATTTGGCAACAGTACCATTTGAATTTTATTTTACAACTTCTTTTGTCTTCTACAAAATTCAATACTTTTCAATTAGGATCGTATCTCGGTTTGGCCAAATATTACAGGCAGTTTATAAAGAAGATTGTAGCTTCGTTATATGCGTCTTGCTCCTCAAAGGATAAATATTATTGGTCGGATGAATGCGAAACCAGTTTCAAAAAAATAAAACAATGGCTTTCGAATACTCTAGTATTATGTTTTCCAGATATGGATCGTGAAATGATTCTGGATACAGATGCCAGTTTTTCAGCAATTGGAGGTGTATTAAGTCAAAACAGCAATGACAGGGTGATCATTTGAAACGTCAAATTGACTTTACACATTATTAAGAACACCAACATGGCTTTTCAAACTTTTATTTTCATTACAATTAGAATTGTCTTTTGGACAACTCTCAGCAAAACTCTCGTCATTCGACATCGTTCTAAATTGATAAT
>MQRK01219561.1:45793-69640 GCA_001938485.1 Girardia tigrina
TATATATATATATATATATATATATATATATATATATATATCAATATCGAATAAATAATTCCAAAAATAAATTTGAAAAAGAATTGTATTTTCATTATTGACCGGGAAATTTTAGGACAACCGAATATATGTAATTTTGCCAATAGTGTCACTACGACATCCTCTAACTATAAAAATATCGTTCTATATCCTTTATTGTGGAGATGTTAGACCTAGATCCTCTTTCCCACTGCATTTTCTCGATACTTTGCAATTTGATTTGATATGCCTGACTTTAAAATATTTACACTTATACATTTTTCGTGAGTGTCCAAGCCGAAGGTATCTGACACATCGAAGTTTTTTATAAATAACTGAAACCACTTTTTGGTTTTGTTGCTTTTTAGTCATATTAACTACACTTTGGAATGTAAAATCAATGTTCAATCTTGGCTGCATCCTTTAACTGGTCTGACAAGCTCTGAAGGAAACATTAAACAAAATGCATTGATGGGGTCATGATCTCCGACCAATGTATTGATCATTTGTATGATTTCAGCCGCTGAAACATCGAAATGATCACCATGTAGAATCTTTTTGTTACCAAGCAGTAACTACGTATCACATTTGCTCAAATCAGACACTCAGTGCAATTCGCTCTTAATTTGCTTGGCATTTGTCGACTCATCGATCATCATAACTATCATTGAGACCTATTTTTCCTCTGAACCATCAAACTTAGTGGAAAACTCGACTTTGTAGATCAAACACTATTCTTTTCACCATCAAATATCTTGATATTTTTCATTGGTTTCATTTCAGCGATAGCTTGCTAGAAATCACTAATAAATTTTTAAAGTGATTTATTAATGTCTATCATATTTATTTAATTTAAATGTAATATTGCAACCATTAACCCATCTATGTTCTTGAAGTCGCATAAGGAGATAATCAACTGAAATAAATTGCCAAAGATTGTAAAAATTTAATAAATTTTAATTTACCTAATGGAGGTTTTGATTATAGTAATTCGTAATATTGTCTCTAATTTTAAGTAATGAGGATATTTTAATTCTATCGATATAATTTTTTGTATCGCTAAGTATCTCTAAATTTACGTATTAATCATTTTATTACTTAAATTAACTGACAAAATATTAATTTTAATATAAACAGGTAATAGATAATTCTGCAATAGCACGTATGTCAAATTATGAAAGACGATTTCCAACACATTGTGATGATGTTGCTCTGGTAATATTAAATCTCTTCAAACAATGGTTGAAAGTAAATATTTTAATTTAATATTTTTACAAATATTAAAAATTGTGTTTATTTTTATCACTTTTATTAGTGGACAGGAAGCCGTGTCTCCGCGATATTTTAGAAAGAGAATTGTTTCTCATTGTGCACGTCAGTTGAAAAGTGTTTTTCATTTTATTGAATAAAATATTCAGCGGAATACCATCTCGTTTACGCAATTCAAATGTGGCAATATCCCAACCGAGAAATGATGACACGCATCTTTATTTGCTGGGAAAACTTCGAGTGATAGCGCACTCTTTATCGATGTTATAATGAATTCAGGCATCAATTTTAAATTGGCTGAACAAATGACTTTCAGTTGTTCATCTTTATATTGGCCTTTAACTTCATGACCAAATTTTTCCCAAATTTTCATTATTTTGTCAATTTATTTTCAAATATTTAAATCACCATAAATTATTTTATTCAAATTCGAATCAAGAACTTTTATTTTAAAAACATTGACAAAACGATCGATAATTTTCACCATTTTTGTAACCGTTTTTAAAAATTGTGATTACAATTCACAATTAAAATTAACACACACATACATAACCAATCAATTATTAACATATCATACACACAATACACACTACATTCAGACATTCATACAACACGCATACATACACAGTGGCAGAGAAATCCATTTATTAGTAAAAATGAGGCTTACAATTTATTAAAATTACGTTTTCGTCGAATTAATAGATCGATGAATAACGAATCGGAATCGGTGTCTGTTTTCTGTCGATTGAAACCGTTAAATGATGAAATATCGAGTCGTGTATCATTAAGAAATTGATGAAATTGATAATTGTAAATTTTCAACGAAATAAATTCCGAACAAGATGCGATTGTTGTATATTATAGAAATATAAAGAAAACAGCGACAAAAAAAACCCAATTCACTCATTTCTTTTTTAATATATTTCCTTTTTAATTTAATTTTTTTTTATTTATTTAACTTCATTATTTTATTTAATGAAATTTATTTATTTAATCAATTTTCCTAATTTAATCATTTTAATTACTTTATTTTCTCTTATTTAATTGATTAATTAAAATATGATTTATTTAATTATTTTAATTTCTGAAACTGGCAAAAATGTTCGGTCAAATTGGCAATTCTCCGCTCCAATTAGCAAATATAGTTTGTGAAATGTTTTTCTAATTAATCCCCATGGTCAGATTGAATTAAAATTCTGCCCAAATGTGTAATCCTGATGGCAATACATGAATCAATGAATAACAAGTCATTTTTTCAAAAAAAAAAACAAATTTGCGATTTCTTCATAATAAATACTCTATTGGATTCTTTATTAAATATATTTTATTTGATTATATCTTTGTAATGAGAAATTAACAAACTTATTGAATTTTCTAGATTCTGAATATTTTACTCTTTCCAAAACTGTCAATGTAACAGTTAAAGTTTCTGATTTTTGTCCACGTTTATTTGAATTCGTTTTCTGTCACCTTCGTTTAACCAATCTAAAAAGTCCGAACCAGTCTTTGTTTGAGTCATTATATTTTTATTCGTGTTAAGTTAAGGAACGTCACGTGTTGTGATTTGGTATTCGAGCAGGTCAGGTTCATGTATGCTTGAATGATTTATTAGATTGCAAACTCAACTCTGGTAGCAATCAATCCCAGTCCCCCTAGGTCTTTAACCGTATATATGTATTCAGTTTATGAGTTTAGGCCTGTATCACATATTTCATTCAAGTGTCGGAATTAGATATATCCGCTTTTAAATATAGATTTATTTTTGTCGTGGTGCTCGTAATCAGGAAGTTCCCTATTCGGTATGTTGTGATTTCTGAAATTAAATGTGAACTTGGAGTCCTAAAATATCTCATGTATTATGTTTCTATCACAGGAAGATAATGTAGTTCGTTATTTCTTTAGATCTCTTATCACCGATTTAAACATTTTAAAAAATCGATTTGAAAATTGCTCGTGTTTCTTTACCCGACAATAACTTTAATCGAGACTCGATTTGAAAAATCTCACGGCTCGTTTATACGTCGCCAGCACTCGATCGGGTTCCGAATTATCGAAATATCGATCTAGGAATTGTAAATACAAAAATACAACCACGATGCTAATAAACACATTCAGTTAGACAGAAAAGATCGTTTCAGAGCCCTTCGCGCATGTCGCACAAATGGAGAATATCTTTTCAAACATAAACAACAGTTAGCGAGCATATTTATAAATAATCTACCTTGATATCTCTCCTTCATCAATCGAATATCTTGCTGAAAACGATCATCTTGTTCTTCAATATAGTCACCAGAGTTAGTTTGGAAATAGTCTAAATTGGAACATAGAAAGTGTAACTTTAATGACATACGAGCACAAAGTAGCTTAAAGCTCTGAAGAATTTTTCAATCCCGTTTAGATACTATGGGCTAACCTAAGAAATTGCTAACAATTGTCTTAGAGGCTTACCACGTTGTGTTATCTTTGCGTTTGAGCGACGAATCCAAATTATAGTCTTTCACGAGTTCTCTAATCTGCCAGTTATCAAAAATTTTGTTTCTTAGCTGAGATTCACTCATACTTGTAATTTTGCATTTCAGTAAAGTGATCGCTGTATTATCTTTCCTAACCGCTTTGAAAAACCGCATAATGCAAAGTCAGATGTGAAGAGGAGATAAAAGGATTTTTTGGGATTTACCAGAGGTCGTTAAAGCACGTGTAGGATCATCGTTGTAGTACATGTATTGCAGGCCAGTCACACTTGATGTAGTTGTGTTCATCTGCCCGACCGTCTTACATAAAATGCAAGTATATTTTGTATAACAAGCTCTTTAGATCCAATATTAAAGCCACAACCTGATATGTAGTTGTCGTGATTATTATAAATTATTATTTATTGTTTCGAATTCTGTGTTGATTTATTAGTCTGTCTATTAAGTCGGCCCCCGGTGCCTTTCTGCGACAGCGCTACATAGATAGAATCGACTCAATGCGGAATATCCATATTAAGCACGTTTATACGTGGATTCGCTAAGGTCCGACAAACAAACACATTTTAGACAAATATATTACATATTTAAGACTGTTTTTCGTGATCAGTTTCTTTTTTGAAAACAGAACGAAGTTTATCTCCTGCCGCGTCAAATTTTACAAAGTTCATTTGGTCCAATAACGAAAACATTTACTTAACCATGGTTTACGAGAGCTAGAATATAAACTGATTTATTGGTCGCGATAAAAACAAAACACGCACTTATCAAGATATAAAAAGAGAGATAAAGAGTAAAACAATTATGTATTAAACTATTACATCAGATGATTTAATTTTCTCCATGGTCACCGATAGGCTGTTGACGGTTGTTGTTGAAGTTGTACACCCAAAACGTTCTTTTCAGTATAAAAAATGATTTATTATTTCCTCTTCATAAATAAATCGTATAAAGCCTAAGAGCATTTTCATTGTGCTTTGCCACATATATCTGTTGATTCGTCCACTTACAATGCAAAGTACATGTTAACAATTGCAGTTGCAACTGTTCTTTCAATGTTGCGGGACATGTCATAAAATCTTCTGTGAATCTTGTCATTAGATAACAGAATCTTCAGTGTCCTTCTTTGCTTCTTTTCTACAACATGATTTTCACTATTTCACAACAAGCAGGTATAATTAAAGATTCTACCATTGAGTGTGGCTTTATTTTTTATGCTTCCAGCTCAGCAAGCTTCAATAACGCAAGTTGAGCTTTATCGCTTACTTTCATTGTTTTTTCAAATTGTCTTCTTTGTTTACTTAGAGTTTCTAAAAACATTTCAAAGTATTCTTTATTTTTTGATGCAAGATCTTGATGTTCTGTAGTAAAATGAAACTTTAATTTAGCGGTAACCATCGCACTATTAGTCAGCTTATTTCCACATACAACACAGAAAGGAGTTGGACACTCTGTATTTCCTGTTAAGGTAAATACAAATTTTACGTATGCGTCATCGTACAAGCGATTAACGTTTCGAGTTGATTTCACAATATTTATCTTTTCTGTATCACCTTCAATTTTACTAGTGCTAGCAAGGGCATTGTCATTAATGTTATCAATACGTGATTTCTTTATGATTAATTTATCCATTACCTTTAAAAGAAAGCATTTATGAAAAATATAAAATCTATAATTTAGATTTAGATTTTAGATTCTATATAATAGTGAATTGTTGGTTGCATGTGTTAAAATCAAATATAAATGAAACTTAAACAATATAAATGCAACCGGTGTTGAGCACATTTTAATTGCGATTTACAATTCAAGATTGATTATTAATCAATAACTGCTTCTTCTAAAAATAACATTTGATCATCTATAATTGTGAAAAATTGCAAGAATTATAGTTTTTAATTGTTAATTGTAATCGTAGCAGTTAATAGTTAATCAACAATTAATGGTTAAATGTTAATCGTAATTAAATTTTACCCAACATTGAATGTAACTAACAACATTCCATACCTTCACTCTACTTAACAATTCAAACTTTCACCAGCAGATGTAGAAAAAAATTCAATGAAAACTTCAAAAGGAGGAAATTTAATCACAAGTAAATCAAAATATCGTTATGAATTTAATGAAAAATCAAGCAAGATATGTATTTGAAATTATAAAATGCTGATTGAAATCTACCATTTGGAGAATTACAAATTGCTAGAAAACACGAAGGTGCACGAATACCTTTACGAAACACATCCGTCACTTTCTTGAAAGATATGTAACCATTATATCAATCAAGAATACATTTAAATCAAGTAAATGATGACTAGAATATTTTGTATGGCGAACTGTACCACTCGGTCTAGTATATTACAAATTACATCATTTGCTGATTACATTATTTTACATTACATTATACCATTTGTCCGATTCCCCCCGAAGGACTATCGAAGTCGATCAAATTGGTCGGTCAGTTGAGGTCGATTTCGATCTAGTTGTCAACCAATTTATCGTACTTAAACTCAGAAACTAAATATAAAAACAATCTCGTATTTTAATCGTTAATTTGGTTGCAATTATTCAAGACTTTTTGTGACCTATTTGACAATTTACATCACACCATTCAAATTGACGATTGCAGAGTGAATATTTATACATAAAGTCTGTCGATTTCTAATTCAATCTTTTGTATAAAAATATGACTCATGTGTTAATTCGAATGTGTATCGGTTTAATGAGACATAATAATAACATTTAAGTGTCTTGTAGAAAAAATATCTTTTATATTTTATCGATTTATGTATTTACTATAATTGGGGTGATTGTTTGGTGTGTTTTAAATATTAAAAAAGATAATGAAGAAGAAAAGGCAAATTCCTTGTAAAATTATTGTAAAAAAATAATAATAAGTATAAAAAAATTAGAAATTAAATCTGATTGTTTAAACAGACTAATGTGTGAAATTGTAAATGGGAGAAAATAAAAAATAAGTATTCGAATTTTGTTATTCTTCTTTTGAATTTAAAAGGGTTATATGAGTTTGCGAAAACAGTTGAAAGATATCCAATGGAATTTAAATAAATCATTTGATGGATTGGAGTGTAATAGGGAAACGTTGCATCAACAAGCCGTATGCGTGAACGAACAAATTGTGAATAATGTCATTATGCAAATTCACGTTTTTAATCAAGAAAAAAATTGGCTGATCGATCAATTGGATTGTGTGTGATTCGTGACGGCAAACGCGCCGAATGAATTGAGAAGTATCGCGACGACAGACGAAATTTTCTATCAATCATATAAAGTCGATTCAATCGATGGTCGACATCCGGTGAAAGTCTTGAGGTTGGGAGATCGAAGTACGATTAATGAAAAGGGCATCAATATTAAATTGGAAACTTACATTGCGAAGAGTTTTCCAGGGACTGGAGTGGCCACTGACTGCCGGTAATAATTTTGTAACCCTCCTACGATCTAGGGGCTGCACTCACTCTCGCACAAACACCGTTATTTTACATTGTACTGATTTTCCTTTATGACAATTTTAATTCTGTATTTCATTTTTTTTCGCAGAGCACTTAATGTGTTCACATTAGTGTTCTACTGAGCACGACTTGAGAATCATGGCCTTAATGTCCCTACAAATGAACCCATTGCTTTGTGAATAATTAAACGAACGAAGAACGCGGCATATATTGTTGTAATTCTTCGACATATGCACAGAATGTCTAACAGGAACAGACGCTACTCGATTGCCATTGAAGTAGAACTGATTTGAGACTTCGACAGGAGGAATCTATGAAAAGCCTTCACTGCTCAAGATCATAATTATAATATAACTCTAAAGCTGCAAATATGCCACTGATATTTTTACAATACACAAGCTAGAGTTCATCATTCAATGAGAAATACTGTCTAAATTCTTTTTCACGCTCATGATGTCAAAAAAGTTGTTGCTTGAGCCTGTAAGTGCTTCTCGCGTTAGCGAGAGCCTAAGACTTGAGAAGACTTTAGACAAACAAAAATCTCTTGTCAATTCATTCAAATTATCTTGAGTTAAAGGTATGGGTTGATTTTAATTCATTAAAGATGTTTTAGATGTGTCGGTGTCAGAGTTATCTGTACTTAAGGATGGTGTTGAAAGGGTAAAATCAGGTGGCTTATGAACAGGAATTTCTTGACAACGAGGGAGAGGTTTTATTACATAAGGTACTTCTGGATAAATCACACGACGCTTCTTTTTCTTGGTCACAACTAAAATCAGAAAGATTTATTTAAAATTTTATCTCTCTAAACATGATAATGATTATAGAAGTAATATAAAATCCAAAAGATCGATGTTGAACTTGAAATTACTACTTTATAGGATGTAAAAACAGAAATAAAATAGGAACACAAATTGTGATAACATTTAATTGTCTAAATTTAACTAATAATAACCTTTGATTGAAGATAAAAAGATTTCGTGAATTTAGTATCAGTTTTGATTAGGATAATTGTTCGTAAGGGATGATATTAAATAGTTGGTTTCTTTTTTCACTTTTTGATTATTGTCTGAACAGTTGGATTTATTCACTATTTTCCATAATCTTCGAAAATTAACGAGTCGTTAACAGAACACAAAAAAATGTATTGTCAAATGAATCGTCGAATCAGTAAATAATTGTCAAATAATGCGAAATATTCAACAGACCAAATCAAGTAAAATTAAGGCAATCTATTTCTCCACTGTCACTATCAAAATTAATTTTAATGAATTTCTCATTGATTTTTATTTGAATTCAAATATCTCATATTACTATGGGGTTTTTGAATTGTTAATTCATCAACCAATTTCGACAACAACAGTAAAAAAACATCACAAAAAATGTACTTTTACAATGATATCTTATTATCTAAATTTTTCATACAAGAATAACAGTCAGTTGAGTGGTCTTTGGCCTGCCTACATACCATAGAGATATCTAAAGGTAAGGAATTCTGTTTTTATTCTACCTTCCACGCATGTTTTACAACAAGCATGATGAGTAAATGATTTCTTCTGATCTACCAGTTTTAATCCAAAATAAGCGTAATAACTGTTTCACGAAATCTTTGATATTCAACATACGACATGGTAGAAATACTTGATATATAGTAGAATCGATCAGGGTGATTTTTCACGCTCGATGTATTCTAAAAAAGATTCACTTAAAAAATAACACAAGAGAAATGTAGAAAATAAATAAATAACGGAGATTAAGTAAAAATTATAATCTTCGGGATGTGTGAAAGAATTTGAATCAATACATATTTTTAAATTCTGCTATGAAAGTAATGAATTTAAACAATGATGCTCATAAATAATAATTAATAAATAATTATTATCTGAATCTGAGATAAATATAGTGTTGTGTTCGCTGCCACTCCCTAACAACTAAAAAACAACCAATCGGCCAAGAAATATTCATTCAATCAGCATCAAACCAAAATCAAAAACAAGAATCTAACAAAAATTGAAATTATTTAAAAGGAAAAAGCTGTTTTTGGGATATTTTCGTTGATTGTTTTAATCAAGCAAATGTTTACTACTTCGTGTAAATAATTTGAATTACTGTAAACGTTGTCTTTACTTGAATAAAAATTTTAAAAACAGTTGACTTCTGATGTTGATCAAATTGATCGATCTTTTTACCGTGGAGACGGAGCGTCGATAGAATAAATCGACTATTGCGTCGATTGAAATTACACCCGGGACCAATCAGGGGAATCGTAACCCTTTACTGCATGATTCTTTCCGCGATTTAGGTGTAGGCTGCAATATGTAGGTTTTAAGAGGTTCTAATTAACCTTTTGGAAATTCAATTGTCATAATCTCTTCAAAATTCTCTTCAATAGCCCTTTTGAAATGAAATTTTTTTATCACTTTATTAATATTAAATACTCATTACCTTTTCAAATGTAAAAAATTATCAACTGTTGATTTTAGTTAATAGCTTATATATCAACTATCGTTTTTGGACTTTATGTTCTAATATGTTCGATCACTTAATCTTACATTCCTAGTGAGTCATTTTAAAAATCTAAAACAATTGTTTATTAGACTTTTAACCTCTAGGTCTTGAAACTTTTAAATATAATATTCGAATAATATTTATGTAAAAATATAAATAAGGTAATATTAATTTAAATTTATTTATATAAATAATAATAAATCTTATTATTTTTATATTTTATTTATGTTTACTTAACAATAGCAGGGTCGAATGAATTCATCTTGGTGCCCTAGGCACAAACCCAAATAAAGCCTAATGCAGAGTATTTCTGTATTAAATTTAATAGTTAATTAATGTTGTAATAATAATAGACAAAATACTTGAACTTTATTTATAGATGAGAAAGTCAGAGAGAGCACAAATTTACATTTTAAAATTCTTTCTTCTAGACTTACGTTTGGCAAAGTTTTTGAGTACATCTTCAAAGTTAATTTTGCGCAACAAGTCTGCCTCAATCATCAGCAGAGATAAGGAATCAAGCCTTTCTTGTTTCATTGTCGATGTAATTGAATTTCTTGTATGTTTCAACTGAGAAAAGGAGCGCTCAGTTGAACAGTTTATGACTATTAATGTTAGAAATATGCAAAAGGTGACTTCTACATTTGGAAAAGCACATTCTATGTTGTCTTTAACTATTACTTTATAGTTTTCTGCATGATTAAACGTGGTTTTTTCAGATTTTGATGCATGCAACTTTTGGCGAATATTTGAGTGGAATTGTTGTAGTTCAGTATATAAATTATTGTTTAAATTTTCAGTATAAGCATTTATTAGTCTTTCACAACATTGATATGTTTGTGGTACATCGACAAAACAAGAAAATCCAACTACTGTATCATTATAAATCTGTGCTCGTCTATTCATCTCTGTCGCAAGTTTGTGAACAATGACGTAGACAGCAGATATACGACATACCTCAGAGCCGTTACCATCAATGACCACTGTCTTTCGTCTACGATTACCGGTCAAAGTCGACATGTATTCTACACCTGAGGTTATTTCTTTCGCAGTTTCTTCAAATCTTTCAAATTTATTAACTGTACTTCATCTATTTATTCTTCTAACTTTTGTAGTAGTCCCGAGTCTTGTCGACGAGTTAGGTATAATAATATGCAGTCTTTATGAGTAGTGCTTTGTTCATGATTATCAACTTGGATATAATTTTTCCAGTTACTGAACCCATTTTTATTAACCAAACTCGTGGAACCTTTAAACGCAAAAAGTTTACAAACAAAACCGTATACAGATCCTTTGGATGGTGAATATAATAGCCATTCTCTGCTCATCATTTGCTTTTGTGCCATAGAAGAGTTTTTGAGAACAATATGTTGTTATATTTCCTCTAGCATAAATACGGCAAGATTTATCAAAGGGAAAATTATGATGCTGACAGTTAGTAGGCCCACAGTCAATCCAGTAAGCCACATCATCAGCTGAAAAGTCAATCCACAGTCCTGGATCTACTGATTGATTTATTTTATCATCTCCATTTTGATCTTTATCATTTTCAGCAGACTAGAGTGGGTCACCAAAAATTTCATTTTCAAGCACTAATATTGTCTGGATTTGCAGAATAGCTTATAGTAAACGTATTAAGAGAGTTGATGGTGTCAGTAAAATAATGTTCCACCCTTTGCTTAACTGAAACTAAATAATTTGTTACTTTTCTGCTCTCAGCTTTAACAACTGCAACAATATTATCTTTTTTTAGCTTGGTTTCTATTTTGTACAACACTTAACTGCACACGTTTCATGTTGGGATCTGAATGTAAAAAAAGTATGTAAAAAAGTTGTAAATGAAAAATACATAAATGATATAATTTAAAAATAGAATTTAAAAAGCTTTTATATAATTAAATGAATATTTTTTTCTGTTTTTTCTACTACTGTCCAAAGATCATCTTCGTTTGCATAACAAGTTGGCCTCTTTTAAAATATTGCGAACTGAACTTTCTGAAATAATACATGTACCCGCAATAAACCTATTTGAAATGTCTTCTTTTGCCAAGCTAATAACTTGTTTTACAATTAAACTAATTTTTCTCATTATACTGGAAAATTTTTTAATTAGATAGTGTACATTATTTAATAATAAAAACTCAATTAATACGTCGTTTCAAATACCAAATGCATTATTTTTTTGATACTTTTAATTTATTTTCCCTCTATAAAACCTTTAAAAATGATTAGACAGAAATTAACTACATTGTTTGGATTTGCGTAAATTTTCTTGAAGACTTGTGGTGCCCCAAACGCTTGGTACCTTGGGCACGTGCCTTGTTTGCCTAATAGTTAATCCAGGACAGAACAGTAATAAAACAGTGTTGTGTTTTGATAATGCTTTAGCACCATTAAATTTATTACAGACATTCATTAAAAAATCTTAATATTTCGTTAACATTTAACGAAATATTGTCCATAATAAAAATATATAATATTAAACAATAATGTAAATTATAAAAATGATTTAATAAACATCAAAAAGCAAAATTTTTAGAATAGTAATACACAGAAATAATTTTTGTTTTACTAATCATCGGAAAGTTCAAGCTCACAATGCAATATGTGTTTCTGTGTTTATGGTGAAAGTCGGAAAATTGACCCAGTGAAGCGAATTACGAGTGTCGCTGTGTATCACCGTGCTCGATTGAAAGAAGCGCGTTTGAATATTAATTTTCCATTTTTTATAAAAATTTTTCTTCCCTGACTCCATATTTCTTAATTTCTAAAATTAAATATATGATTAAAAATGAATATTGAATGAGTATCATTTGTCCTATAAAAGGTAGCGATTTCCAATATCCGAGCTAGAATGAACCATAATTCTCCAAAGAGGAGTAATTATACAATTTACGAGGGAAGGTATAGCTAGAAAGAAAGATGACCGCTTTTATATTAAGCGGTTTCATCGTTATTAATTTTCTGTTTGGTGATAAATAATATGAACTTGATGTAATGTTTGGCACAAAGTTCAATGTTACTGTAGTGCTCTACTTATTTTTGTATATTTTGTTTTGGATTTTATTTTTTTTGTTGTATGGCGTGTTTGTAATTTTTATGAATGTTTGGTCCTGTACAGTCACACAGTGTTCTGGCCGTTCAATGGGAATGCTTGTTGTTTACCAGCTTAATGTCACGTGTGTTGTATGATTCACGATTCTAGAAAATTATGTATAATGGTGTTTGTACGTGTCGCGTTTTACTCATTATTGTCTTGTCAATGTCTTATGTGAATTTTATTTTTGATGAATGAGTTTTTTTTTATTGTTGTCGAAAATCGGAAGCACATTTGCCAATGTTTGACATGGTTGTCAGTAATTTTTACATGAACGAATGTGTGCAGTCGGTGATTGACGATAGAATGACATAACAGCCGTCTACTCGCACACAAACACAATTAATATCAAGCAAAAAAAAGCATTTCGTATTCGTCTGAACCTCAATTATCAACTTCAATTAAAAAAAAGCGATTAACTGACGAAAAATTTTATTCGAAACTTGTGATAGAATCAAATAATAAAGTTATTGAACAAATTAAAGTTGGTCATAATAAATTTGATGCCCGTAATAACAATCAGATTTTCTTTTGTCGGGATTTATCAATTGCCTATATTGAGAGATATATTATTCAAAAAAATCGATCGTTTTGTTCATTTACCAAATGTTCCTGAAGGTCCCAGTTCTGCAGCGTCTAAGTGCTCTATATGGATTATGGTGCTTGAATAAACATTCAGCTTTCTATATCAACACGGTTACATTCGTGATCCTCAACCAGCTGAAATGATAAAAAAAGCTATTCTTCAGCTATGCTTTGACATTAAAATCGTTGCTGTTTCATTGGTCGATTCATCTGGCTTCACTAATTTCATGATAAATTCTCCTTTGGGAATTTCTGATGGTCAGGTGTACGAGCATTTATGTCAAGCAATGTTGGAAACTAAACATCGGAAGCAAGCCTGTATAAAAAAATTCAGCTCAATTGGATGACTGAAAGTGGTCGAAAAATCAATCGCAAGATTTGTTCCAGACAAGAAAGCAAGCTAATAAAAACGTGGTAAAATGTATTTGAGCGTCTTCAATATTAGAAAGAATTTCTAAAAAAAACCTGTAGTTGGTAAACTAAAGTCAAAGTTATTGGAAGCAGGAATTGTTGTTTTCTATATCGACAATTTTTTTTTAATTTTAGTTTTACTGGCCAATTTTCGTATTTTAATATAAGTAAATCAATAAAAAAATCAATAAATGAATTGATATTTTAAAATTAACAATAATAAAATACCGTGATTATAAAATATGTTGCGGTTTATTCTCTTAATAAAATTGGTAATTTGATTGAGTTTGTTCTTTGTTTTTTTTTATTTACTTTTGACTAATGTTTTTTTGTTTGTGTATTACTTTTTCTTTATAGTAAAAATAGTGAGTTTGGTACATTCTCAAAATCACTATTTTTACAAAGTTACGTATAAATTGTTAATAGAATTATTGTTAATAGAATAAATAGCACAATTATAAATTTTTTTTGCAAACATTCAAAGAATAGCACGCAATTTCATCTGTTCATTAATGATCAGGTGTATTAAATTTTCCAAAATTTTTGTCCATGTGCTGTAGAAATATGATCATTTCTATTGATTAAAGTAAATTACAAAATGCAGTTTGAAATCTGTGAAAATCTTGACAAATATTTTTAATATTATTTCTATTCCACTTTCACCAAAGGATATCAAAGTTTCAATATACTTTTCAAAGAATGAAATAAATTCTTCACCTCTAAGGAAAAACATTTTTTTAGGAACGCTAACAGGAGTTCAGTAACCTATAGTTTTCACTGAATATAGAACAGTGCGGTTCCGAGCAGTACGGTCCCAAATCTACATGGTGGGACATTGCGGTCCCCTATATATTTTTACACTGTAATGTAATCAGACATGAAATATATAATAAAATGCAAAAGAATCTGTTTAGAGACTAAAGTGTTGAGGTGCCGAAAAATATAAATAAAAATTTTAAAATCTAATAGAAAAATTAAAAATAATACTCTGGTTAAAATTAATAATTTTTGATTATCATAATAGTTATTTTAATAAAATTTGTAGAATATTTGTAAATATTTTTGGATTTGTTTTAGCAAACTAATTTTCAAGGTTAGAAAAAACTAGTATTTAAACAATGATTATTTCAGTCATAGGGACAACAAAAATTCGGACAAAAATTATTTGCTGACCCTATTAAAGTTTTAAATTTCATCATGATTTACGGTAATCTTTTTCAATTAATTTTTGTTTACGAATCTAGTATCCTGTAAAGGAGAAAGATTAAAGTGTAACTTTCAGATATTGCTCCTTCTAAATTGATATTGGTTTGTGTTGATTGAGTGTGCTATAAAGTTTGATTTAGCGATAAAGTTTCGATTTAAGTTTTGTGCTCAAGTTGTCATTTACAAATAAAGTTTATTAAAAAGATTTGTGTTCATTCTTCATATATTATTGTTGGAAGAAACCTTTTGGTCGATTTGGAGTTAGATTAGCAATTACTTCAAAGAATATAGGGAATCGACTATTTCTTCTCGAATGGCGATAAATTGATGATTGAGGAACGTGAAACAGAAAGAAATTTCTTTTTATTGTTTCGAATATAGTTCTTCGTATTTCTATTTGAAATTGTTCTTCGTACTTCAAAGAATATAGGGAATCGACTATTTCTTCTTCTCGAATGGCGATAAATTAATGATTGAGGAATGTGAAAAACAAAGAAATTCCTTTTTATTGTCTGCAGGTAAATTAATGAATCAGCAATGATCATTAAATTTTATTTTTAAAATTTTTTTTATCGATTATTGTAATCGATATATTTTCTATGACAATCCATCTATACTCGTAACTAATATCTTGCATGACATAAAAATAAACAAAAAAATAGACGAAATGAAAGTAGAAAAAAATATACAATAAAAAAAATATATCACAGCCAAATGAATATGATTTAAAAATAAGGAAATTCTGTCAAAAAAAATAAAGAGTAGAAATAAAGTAACGATAAAATTTAATTAGATCATTTTGACTTTAATTAATAAGCCTCTACACAAGCCCCCTTGTGAAAATGCGGAGCATCGGGTTTAATTTGCTTCTTCTACAAACTTGAGTCGGCGTAGATTCACGTACTTATTTTGTTTTTCGATTTCTAACAATGCAATATTGTTCCCGATTAATTTAACTTTGTATGGCCCTTCATACTTGTTTTCGAAATTCTTTGAATGTGCTTTTTTAACAAAAGCTTTAACATTTACGGGAATTTTTTTATCTGCTATCTTTACATTTGTGATTTCTGGGTTCACAATACACTTCAATTTTCTACCTGTTAAACGGAATAGAGGCGAGTCTTTTGATTTTGCTGCAATTTTAACTCTAAGTGCTAATAGTGATTTATTGAGCTTAGCCAACCAATCTCTGTTGGTACATAAAGTATTCAGTGTTTCCTTGAGCTCCCTATGGAAACGTTCGATCTTTCCGTTACTCTGCGGGTTATAGGCTGTTGTTCTTATTTTTCGTATCGAATGTTCTTTGCATAGGTTCTTGAATAACTCCACCTCAAACTGCTTCCCTTGGTCTGATATAACCTGTTTAGGAGGACCATATCTTGAAATCCACTGCTCTTCAAAGATTCTAGATACACTTTCTGCTGTGATTTCTCTACAAGGAATAACCTCAAACCAACTGGTTGCTCTATCTATCATAGTAACTAAAAACCTTTTATTTCTGTTCACTGGTAACGGTCCTACGATGTCTATATGTACCGTTTCCAATTTTTCGCATTCTTGGAAGTTGATGTCTTCTAACTTTGGGTGTTGAGCTATTCGATTCAAATTACAAGTTATACATTCTTTAACCCAGCGTTTGATATCTTGTCTCATCCCTGGCCAACAAACGTCTAAATGTATCATCTCAAATGTACTCTTTGCACCATAGTAACCCATATTGTGTATTTTTCTGAAGCATTTTACTTGATGTTCTTTAGGTAATAACGACCTAACTTGGTTTTTCATGCTGATATCGTACCAAATCCCGTTGAATTCTATGATCTCTAAAGATTTCGCTTTCTGAGAATCCATTAAAACTTCTTCTTGTTTGCCTTTCAAATCTTCCACATCTAACATTGTTTTGAATTCAATTTGATTGACTTCCGCTCTCGATAGATAATCTGCAACCACATTCGATTTTCCACAAATATAACTTATCTTACATGAAAATTGCGAGATGAAACTTATTTGCCTCTGCTGTCTAGGACTTGGGTTTTTCATTTCTATGACGTGTACCAGCGATTTGTGATCTGTATTAATCTCAAATTCCCTGCTTTCGATTAGATCTTGAAAATGTTGCCAATATTTCTCTATCGAACGTTGAGTATCGACTCTCTTGAACCTTCAATTTTCTTGAATAAAAACCTATTGGTAACTGTTTCCCATCAATAGTTTCTTCCAAGACTGCTCCGATTGCTGTATTTGATGCGTCCGTAGTTAGCTTTAAAGCAGTTTCTTCCTGTAACATTGAAATGTTTGTGATCTGCTTTAATTTCTCTTTTAAAGTTTCATGAGTTTTATTGGCTTCATCGTTCCAGACTACTTTATCATCCTTTTGTTTGTTCTTAATTAATTCACATAACGGCGCTTGAATTTCTGAACATTTTGGTATACACTGGTGATAAAAATTTATCATTCCGATTAGTCTTCGCAAATCTCTGATGGTTTTTGGTTTCTCTAATTGGTTAATAGCAGCGATCTTCTGTTCATTTGGTCTCAATTTGTTTTTACTAATTAAATAACCGAGAAATTGTAATTCCTCTTTCAGAAATTCGCACTTTCGGAAGTTTATTTCCAATCCGTTTTCCTTTAATTTCTTTAACACTAATTTGATATCTTCTAAATGTTCTTCCTCATTAGGACTCCCGATTAGAATATCATCAATGTATACCACTACATTCTGGCAACCTCGAAAGATGCTGTCCATTACTCTCTGGAAAGTGGCCGAAGCGTTCTTTAACCCATATGGCATTTTATTGAAGTGGAATAATCCAAATGGAGTCAATATTGCTGTTTTTTTAATGTGTTCTTGCTTCATCGGAATCTGGTAATATGCTTTCTCCAGATCTATTTTTGAGAATATCATGGCCTTATTCAGTCTGGTAGTTAAGTCTCTGATTAATGGGACAGGATATGCATCCTTAGTTGTTAAAACATTCAGACGTCGATAATCCCCACAGCATCTCTAATCTCCATTGCTTTTCTTAACCATCATGAGTGGTGAAGACCATTCTGAATTTGACTCTGAGATTATATTCTTTTCCAATAATTCGTTGAGGATCTCTTTGGCAGCTTGTAATTTTTCTGGAGGGAGCTGTCGCACTTTCGTATGTGTTGGTTGCCCGCACGTTATGATTTGGTGTTCTGTCTTGATTCTTGTTATTAACCTTTCTTTTGTCACATCATCTTTAAGAAAGTCCATTATTATTTCCTTTATTTTAGGATTGCTTATTTCTTTCATGTCCAAATTTTCCTTTTCTTTCACTTTATCTTGACTAGAGCTCTTTTTAATTTCAACTAAATTGGTGGTGGCAGCGTTTTGTCTTTCTTTGCTCCCTACTGCGAATTCTTCTAGCAGTTTCTCGTCATTTATACTCTTGATTTCTGAGATTGACTCTTAATGTTCTAGTTTGAAATTTATTGTTGATTGTTTATCCGTGGATTTTTGAAACTCATTTCTTACAGTTTGATTTTTACCACTTTCTTTAGAGTTTTTCTCTTCATGTTCATTCCTTATTAGTGCGCACTCACTATGTTTGCCTATGAGGTCGTTTAGTGTAAGTACTGGTTTGTGGTAATATTTTCCAGAGTTTTGAAATATCCTTTCCTTAAAACTTTTTTTTACTTTTATAATGAGTTTATTTTGTTTGTATGAGTAGATAGCTTTGTTGTGTTTGTTTTGTTGTGTAAATATGTTGTGTTTGTTTTGTTGTGTAAATATGTTGTGTTTGTTTTGTTGTATAAATTTGTTGTGTTTGGTTTGTTGTATAGATTTATTGTGTTTGATTTGTATGTTTTAATGTTTTTAAAATTTATTTCTCTTTTGTTTAATATGTTTATTGTGCCTATTCTATTTGATTTTGTGCTGTCTAAATCGATATCTGTTTTGCTTTCCAGGTTATATATATTTTTTGTTTCTGCAGTCGACTAATAAATTATGATGAGCTAAAAAATCTGCTCCGAGTATAGGATTGCTGACATCAGCAATGGTAAAAGACCAATTGTAAGTCTTATTTCCAATGTCGAATTTTAAATTGTGTTCTCCGAAAGTTTTGATTGTGCTACCATTTGCTGCAGATAAAAATTTGTGGGAATGATTTGTAAGACGAGAAGAAAACGAATTAACGGGTAAAATTGAAATTATTGAACCAGTGTCAACAAGGAAACTATATATATACAATTATTTGGTTGCACCTTGAAAATTGTATGGATGTTACCTAATCTAGGTGCTTGATTAGATAACACTAATGGTTTAACGTTTTGAAATTACAGGGTTCTTGGCAACGGTATGCTTTGTTTCCATAGTTCTCGTGGTACCAGCATAATCCGAATTTGTTTTGGTTTGATGTGGTGTTTGTGTTTGCTCTTCTGTCTGTCGTTCTCTGATTATTGTTTGTTTTCTTTGATGCTAATTCTAGGTTGTTTAATCTTTTTTCTAGGGTTTTGAATTGTGTATTGACATTTTCTAGTTGTTTGTTAATTTCTGTTAAAATGTTTTGGTTCTCGTTGATTTCATTTTTATTTTTGTTGTTGATGTGGTTGACCTCCAGGTTTGTCTCTGTGTGAATTTTGTCTGCGAGTGCTGCTAGCTCTTCTCCAGAGTTTGTTGTTGTTGTTGCGGGTTGCACTCTGATGTTAGATGGTAATGCTCTTAAAAAGAAGGTCTTAGTTATTTCAGAGTTTTCTTCTATTTGATTTAATTTTTGTTTTAGGGCTTTGTATAATTCTGAAGGTTTGCGGTCTCCTAGATGCGTGTCTTCAATGCAATCGTTTAAAATGTTTCTATTTGTGTTTGTAAATTTTTCGCAGAGTGCTCTTTTTAAAGTTTCCAGGGTATTTTTAATTGTTGTTAATTTTTCTATTTCTGATATTTGTTTTATTATTTTTGAGGGTAATTTTGTGATGATTGCGCTGCATATGTTTTCTAAGTGTGCGAAGGAAATTGTGGTGTTAAATCAAGTTATCGGTGAGTTGTTGTCATCAATGAAATAGTCTGGTATATGTATGTTTTTGTTGTAACTGTGTTTGTAGTAATTTTCGTGTGTTGAATTGTTGTTGGTGTTATCGTAAATGCTCGATTTGTTTTGTAATAGTGATGAGTCTTGGTTTTTTGTTTTTAAAGGGCTATTTTTTTGCTTTTCTGTATTTGTTTTTTTGTATTTTCTTGACCTGAGCATTGTTATTGTGTAAAATGTGTTATGTGTTTATTTTTATTTATTTACCTTTACTTTATTTCTGACACCAGTTTGTAAAAGCAACCTAAAGTTCAGTGGTTTTGAACTTGAAATTGCTTTTACAATAAAAAATAAATAAAAAAAAAATCCAACAATCAAAACTATTAATTAATTAACAATAACAGAAAGAATAAAAAAAATAATTAAAATCGATCACAGTTAAAAGAAGAAACCAGGTCAGTGGGGAGGACTGAATAAAAACAAATGTTACTTCGAATATTCTTCTTCGTACTTCAAAGAATATAGAGAATTGACTATTTCTTCTTCTCGAGTGGCGATAAATTGATGATTGAGGAACGTGAAAAAGAAAGAAATTTCTTTTTATTGTTTCGAATATAGTTCTTCGTATTTCTATTTGAAATTGTTCGAATATTCTTCGTACTTCAAAGAATATAGGGAATCGACTATTTCTTCTTCTCGAATGGCGATAAATTAATGATTGAGGAATGTGAAAAACAAAGAAATTCCTTTTTATTGTCTGCAGGTAAATTAATGAATCAGCAATGATCATTAAATTTTATTTTTAAAATTTTTTTTATCGATTATTGTAATCGATATATTTTCTATGACAATCCATCTATACTCATAACTAATATCTTGCATGACATAAAAATAAACAAAAAAATAGACGAAATGAAAGTAGAAAAAAATATACAATAAAAAAATATATCACAGCCAAATGAATATGATTTAAAAATAAGGAAATTCTGTCAAAAAAAATAAAGAGTAGAAATAAAGTAACGATAAAATTTAATTAGATCATTTTGATTTTAATTAATAAGCCTCTATAATATTCTTGGAAAATATTATAAATTACCATTTGGTCGGAACTCGAATTCAAGAAATTCGTGACTGAATTTTCCGGTATGACCAACATAGTGTCGTAAATAGAATTCATTCGATTTGTCACTAGAACTTTTATAAATTTTAAGGATATGTATTATATCATATAATTACAGACAAAAAACTTTATTTCCCAATAGTATCGATAGAAAATGAGTAACTGTATTCATACAAAACGTATCAAAAGTTGAGAAAGTTTCTTTTAAATTGCATTCATCTATTCGATTTTCTTATGATGATTTTCTTTTCGAACGCTTCCTGTTTCTTCATATTTTTTAAAGATGCTTCTAATACTTTTTTCGGTTGGAATGTTTTTTCTATTGTCGTTGAAGTTCTCTTCTTACTAAATTCACTGAATCATGCTTCGCAAATAAAATAACAGTTTTTCTTTATTCTATCTTGGTTTCTCAATGATCGGCGAATAACCCGGTACATAAATCCCCCAATCTCGCTCCATTATATATTCAAAATCTTTTGTTTCTAGGGTATTGGTATTTCTTAATTTCGCAAGTTTACAAGCGTTCTCGGTAACATTTTGCTAAAAGTCATCCAGATATTGACTGAAAATTCCTTTCATGTCTTCATTCAGTTGCAAATGTTCGTCGATCTATCGTACCATTTGTACGATCCTATTACAATTGACCAGGTTTTTTGAGTCAACCAATTCTTCTCGCTCTTCCAAAACTTCCTCTTTCAATTTCCAAGCCGAATTATTCGTCTGATTATTTCCACTAATCGATGTTGTGCTAGAAATTATTGGCACAACGGAATTATCTTTGATCTCTATTATCGAATTGTCTATCAACGGATTCGATACAACCCTCTGCATTTGAGTATTGACTTTTCGTATTTGCTGCTGCGACTGCTGTTGTTGCTGCAGCTGTTGAGGTTTATGTTGCTGCTGAACGAACGGGTACTTCTGTATCTGGCTGATCTGGGGCTGATTTGTGACGATGTTATTTGAAGAGATGAATCGCTGATTGAATTCGATCGTGTTTTCACTGATGATCATTGGCGGACGGTTTTGAAATGTGTAATTATCGTTTTGTTTCGACTCAAGTCGTTGTTTGTTTTGGCTTACTTGTATGCCGAAGTGAGAGATACTGACCATCTCAAGTTATTGTTATTTGGTTGGAAAATGTTCGGGTTTTGTATAGACGCAATCCGTTGACTGGCTTGAATGAAATATGTGTTTATTTGTTGCTTTATTTGATTCGATTGCATTTTGAAGAAAAAAATATATTTTCAAAAAAATTTTGTTTTATGATTTTAAAAGGTGTATTAATTTGAAATGGAAAAATTTTAGTAAATATTATTATTTATTAAAATATTATTGGGTAATAATGCAAAAAATATTTTAATTAAAAATTTTAAGTATTGAAATAACCTTACTTTTCCCATTCTGAATGTTAATTGATGGGTTGTAGTGTCTTATTAATAGAGATTCACAAAACTGTCGTTCGTAATGTGAATCGAAACCGTTTTGTAGAACAGAAAACTCATTTTTTGAAATGGATAAGGTTTTATCCTTCCAACATAACCAATGATCAAGAACCTTACTCGATCGACTCATTTACGAGTGCTCACTAATCCAGGTTTCCATTCACATTACGAAAATTTTTCCATTTCAAATTGATACACCATTTAAAATCATATTATAAATTAAAACAATTCAAATATTCAAATACACATGCAACATCGAAGCCAAGTTCGGAAAAGTGATTAACTTTTAAGATAAAAGCTAAAAAGTTCGAAAACCCATGTTGATGTTCTTAATATGGTGACACACGACCACGTGATTCCGAACATCAGAGGTCCGGAGATTTTTGATGGATCAGAAACAAAAGTAGAGGCATTCATAACGAGCTTCAACAGGTATGTGAAGGATTTTCAGAGGAGAGGAAAATCTTATTAACTCATGGTTAATTCTTAATAAAAATAAACTAGATATTATCAGAAATGCGTAAAGAAATTCGTTAAAGATCTAGAGAAGATTTCTCAATGTGGAAAAATTTAGTCATTTTGATGGGTTTTACAATAACATATATTACTAGGAGATAATAGTTTCTATTGTAGGTATAAATCTTTCTTGTTAATCTAATTAAAGATTAAATTTAGTAAACGTTTGAGTCTCTGTCATAAATAGTGGCTAAAACCTCGATTTACTTAGTAATTTTACAGCACTCTTAACAATTATAATTTGGAAAAATTATAATAATTTTATTATATAAACCATTTACAAATTAATTTTTTTTTATTTTCGAAATTTATGATGTAATTAAATTATCTGTTCATATAACAGAAACCTGCAGATATCCACGGAATATTTCACTACCAATCTGAAGAAGAAATGACTAAATTAGATATGGCTATTGAAATGGGGAAAATATTTTCGCTATCGACAGATCACATTGTTGCTGAAGATTTACCAAAAGAAACAGATTCAATCAAAAGACCCTATAAATCTGAGTTGAGTTGTAGTAAATTGAAAAAACTTAATTTGTATCACCAACCAATGCCATTTTCAATTGGCATAATGAACTCATTAAAAATATTTGTAAAATAATTTTAAATTTAATTAATTATTTCTTTTTTAAAAAGAAATAAAATTTTTGTGTCATAATAAAGTTTTTTATTATCATCTATTTCTTATTCTTTATATATATATATATATATATATATATATATATATATATATATAT
>MQRK01219564.1:2610-17258 GCA_001938485.1 Girardia tigrina
GAGAATGAAAATGTGTATCAAATACATGATATCGATTTATGACACTAGTACTTTTAAAAAATTTAATGTATTGATTTTTGTACTTTTACACATGTGCAATTTGAAAAGCACTGTGCTAATACATTGGAAATGTGCGGCACAATGTGCACTATCGATTAGCACTTTCAAAATATCGATTAGCACATTTGGACAATGTGCAGTGATCGATTAGCACTTTTTTCTACGGTCCTTAGTTACGGGGTCACGGTTGCTATGGAAACGGGAACCGTAACCATGGTTACAACCGCCTTGGATCACTGTATCCGTTGCTAATGAAAAACATCCCTTGGTTACCGTTACCCAGTGACCCGGAACCGTTACGAAGTGACCCGGAACCGTTGCTAGGGTGATCAGAACCGTTGCTAGGGTGATCGGGACCGTTGCTAGGGTGATAGCGACCGTTGCTAGGGTAATCGCGACCGTTGCTAGGGTGATCGGGACCGTTGCTACGGTGATTGCGACCGTTGCAATGGTTATCGTTCCTGATGGGGGTAGTGAGGCAGAATGCCCATTTTTACACTACTTATGTTATTGGTATGTTTTTTGTTTTATTGAATTATTCTTTATTTGTTTTGCAGAGCGTCATTTCAAAATTTTACCCGAGTCATGCTACATCCATTAGAATATCGCAGTGTAATAAAATTCTTCATTTTGCGAGGTGAGAATAATGAAAAAAATTTAACTCAGTTGATGGAAACTTATGGGAATACTTACCCTTCATGCACTACCATCTACCATTGGATTAGTCAGTTAAGACATGGGCTAGAATCAGTGTTTGATGAAAAATGTGGGCGCCCATGTGAAATTTCTAACGAGAAGAAAGCAGAATGTTCCAGGATTGTGATGGAGGAGCTACGAATTACCACCAGAAAGCTGTCGGAGATATTGAATATGAGTAAAGGAAGCGTCGGAAGCATTTTGAGTGATTTAGGAATTCGGAAATTGGCATCCAGATTTTTTCAATGCTTCCTCATCAGGAGATGTGTCAAAACAGGCTGGAATGCTGCTCAACAAATCTTTGCCTCTTTGAAGAGTATGGAGACAATTTCTTGAAGAATATGATCACTAAGAATGAAACACCACTGTCATTGTATTTTCCAGAATCTATTTCCAAGAAGCTCCGATCTGACACATCCCATCGGAAATCCGTGATACTGAGCATTTTCTGGGAATACACTGGTGTCTTATAAGTCGATTTTGCTGGAAAAGATGTTCACGTAAACTCCGCGTACTATAGTGATCTTATTCAGAAGTGCAGACGTGCTCGACGAAAACCGTGGATATTACAAGATAATGCTGCTATTCACAAAAGTGTTGAAACAATGGAAACAATTTCGAAAAGTGGATTTGTGTTCCTGGATCTCCCATCATACAGTCCGGATCTCGCACTAAGTGATTTTTACCTATTTAGTAACATGAAAAGACATTTGAGAGGCCAACAGTTTGAAAATGCATATGATCTGCGTCAGTGCGTGGAGCATTTCCTGAAGGAGCAGCCACCAATTTTCTGCAAAAATGCTTTCTTGGAACTTGTTGATCTTTGGAAAAAGTGTGGCTCATTAAGGGTCTTGTGTTGAGAACTAGAACATTTATATGATTAGGGTTCCTGTGTTGTAATATTATTTTGCTATCTTACTTAGTTCGGGTACTTATTGGACACACTACGTATATTTCAAAAATTGTGATACATCTATCCGCTTCCCATGTCATAGTTTTGAGTATTTGGAGTGCATCTGTTGAAAGATATAGAAATGAAAAAAGGAGATTTGGTAAACATGAAAACTTAAACTGTGATCTGATGTCGATGTCACTTTAGAAGGAAGAGGAAGAACGTGTACAAAAGGAAAAAAATCTCAACAATAGTTAATAACGAAAAAAGTACTGCGCAGTACGTATTATGTAAAATCGCTGCCAGGTCTTATATTTTTTTCTCGCACGTAGCGAAGTTTGAACTGCAGAATTCGGATTCATTTATTATCTGAAAACTTAAATCGAAGATTCAGCAGTAATCGATGAACTATACGAATAGTTTCTTAAATTATTTCCATATCCATTTGACAAAAAGCTATGATATAATTCAATGTCCCTGATGCTGATTATAATCAAAAATGACTTACGTGTGTTTAATACATACTCTAAGTGAATTCCTTTTGCTATATATGAGTATAAATCAGAGAATGAGTTATAATTATTGATAGCCTTCAATTTGGATGAAAATTATTTATTTAAAACAAAATTCATCCATTAAAAAAATATATTTCGACGAATCAACCATCATCTTTACATCTCTGATTACCAATTTAATTCAACTGTATATAAATGGAAAAAAATATTATGTAATGGATTCAAACATTTTGAATAAATTTGTTGAGACTGACGAAAGAACATTAATTTTAGTGCAGCGCGACCTAATTAACTAGGCTTCATAAGACACTCTTCCAATAACTATCAAAATGCTTACACAGAATCTTGAAATTATTAATATTAATATGATAAACATTTTTTCCTATGTTCTGCTCTTACTCTCTTATCAATCATGTTCTTGATTTCGTTTACAGAAATGAATGGCTGTCTCTCCAATGTATGTGGCATCGCACCAATTAAATTATGTTCATAAACAATATCATAATAAAGTGTTAAAGGTGTAATGTCTTTATTATTGATCATATTTAATTCTATGAGATCATGATATAATTTTTAAATTTAATTCATTGTTAGTTGCTTTTAACTATTTATTTTTAAAGTTTTGAAATCATTCAGAATAAGGTTCAATTAAGCAATATTTAGGCATTTTATAAACATCTTTATTAATACTTCGATTTTTTTAGAACAATCAGTAAAAGCAAAACTCAAAATTTTTGAAACTTCTTTCAACATTATTTTATCCACTGTTTCCTTTTTTAATTTTTCAAGAAAAGATTGAATAACCATTCTGATTTAACAAGGACCTTAAGCCTTCCCCGACTGAACGGATAACTGAGTATTCTGGAGACTAAAGTACCAGTATTGGCGTATAGGGTAGTGAGTCATAGACTCTGTATCGGGTAGAAATCAAAAATAGACAATACAGAGCCTATTGACTTTCTCGCCCGGCTTTAGATGCAAGAATGCGAGCTTTCAGTGCACGGGCACGCTTCAGTTTCCCAGTCAGAAAGGACCAGTCATAATCCCTCCAACCGTGATTCTGTAGAGCTTTGGCTGTGTAAACACGTTTCGTACAATGAGTAAAAGGACACCGAAATATCCCCACATCAATTGTATTGCTTAACCGAAAGTCGAGAACCACCCTTTGAATCACTCCTGGGTTCGTCTCCGCGGTACCGTTGAGGGGCACTGACACATCATGCATCGCTATCGGTTCAAATATTTTGTACATCCTTCATCTGCGTTATTTATTTAACTGGTACTGCCTTGGTTTCGGTAATCGATCAATAAATGTCTCTTTAACCATCCATCCGTTTTATATGTCTGGGGACAATTTTCCATAGGACATCGGAATGGTTTGTCACCAATCTGACACTGCGGTGTCGTGATCGTATGCACGTTTTGATGTGTCTTCTTAGTTCCTTCTGTTCCTCAAAAGCTTTGAAAGAAGAAGGATACGTGCATTGCACTCTTTTGATAAGCGGCTGGAGCATTTTCGGGTACTCTTTTCTACTTCTATCAGTTTTTCAGACATAGTTCCTTTGATATATTGTTTGAATTTTTCCTCAGTGTCGAGAATTCCTCACTCATTCAAGCATTCCTAGTATTCGACCAGATCTTTTGGCCGCCAAATAACCAGAGCATATCGCGGGCGATACGCTCTTTCATCAACTGCTTTTTACGGCCGCTTACTTTTCTATTTCCTGAGGCCATTTCAGAGTTTAATACTCTTTTTACCTCACGCACACCTTTTCGTTTATTGTATTCATAGAATACAATACTCCCTTTCACCAGATTACACGCGCTTCGAGCAAACCAATTGACATAATCCTATTACGTATTCTTTCAAGTTGAGTTTTACCAAGAGCAGTGCGTGTGCATGTATTATGAAAAGCTTGTAGCCGGGCTACCTCTTTTTCAGGTGTTGCCCAGCACTCACTCTCATATAACAATGCAGGAAAAATGTTTGATTCGATTAGTCTTCTTTTCAGCGCTATAGGAACTCGGTTACCTTGAATCGCAGGCTGCAATTCGCGTATCTTACTCATTCCACAACGCAACCACTGACCGATATCCCGACTGCAGCTACCGCTAACAAGAAACTTAGTTTATTAACACTTTCTACAGATTTCAGAAAAGTTAAAGACGATCAAGAGCAATAAATTAAGTCTCTAATCAAAAACTGTCTGGGAAAGAATATAAAGCTGTATCTGCTTGCTTCCAATAAATTCCAGTCTCGTAACTAACTAATTTTCTTTCAACCAAAAGATCCAGGTAAGACATTAATTTCATTTTCAACTCTAAAAGAAAAACATTTCGATGTAAAGAATTCATAAAATATAACAATGGAAGTACATCGGCCTTATGAGGAGTTAGTTAAAATTCTCACTTAACAAATTAATTTATGGATTTTGTTTCATTTAAAAATTTTTAAAAATTAAAAAAATACAAAAAGTTAAAAATGATTTTAATAAAAACAAACAAAAATTAAATAATTATATAAATTAAAAAATGTTTACATTAATAATTGATATATTTTAAAAGGAAGATAATTAATTAAAGCTTTAATAAGAATTTTAAAATAAATTATAAACGGACTAAATTTATAATATTTTTAAGAAATAAATTTTCAGTGTTACACAATATACATTTTCAAAATCCTCGCTCCCACTTTCTTCACTTATAACGCTGTCGTCATCTATCTCATCTAAAGCATTACTGGTTCTTTCGATGTCTCTTCAATGATTTGTTATTGAGTTGAAAACGGTTACCATAGAATAATTTCTCCATACCGGGTGCTACCTTCCGTTTTTGTCGCTCACAAACAGCAAACACAGAAAAATTGACTATTTCATGAATAATCGCAGTCATCATTAAAGGATAATAGAATGTCAACCGTGCGCACTATTATGACACATTGCATATTGTGAGGAATATTTGGTGTATTGATGTTTTTGTGTAGTGTTTGCATGTTTAAATGTTGTGTGTTGATTTGGGATTGTGTCTCTCCTAATCAGATGGATGATTAATATTTTAATTCTTATAATCTGAAATTAATTTATTCAAATTTAGATTTAATACTGAAATTTTTAATTTTTTTATTATTGTAAATTTTAAATAATTTTATTGATTTTATTTTGTAAATTTTTAAATAATTAAAATCAAATTACTGTTTAAAAATGATTATAAAAATTAATTTTATTTTAGCCAATAAAATTTAAATTAAATATTTTAAATAAAATAATTTTTTTCAAGTTAGTTAAGATTGGGATGAGAAGTATTAAACATTGAGTGATGAATTTAAGTGAGAGCAATACTAATGATTGTCATAGAGATGATCAAAGTTGTGAATGTAATAAATGTTTTACCAAATGTGTGAGTTCTCTTAAAACATTAATATAAGACACATCCATTTAAAGTAAAGCTCATGATATCAGGGCTATAAATGGTAATTCTCTAAATGGTAATTCTCTTCAAATTTCTACAAAAAGCTGCAGTACAAGCAAAGGTTCGCTGCGCAGTAGCAGGATGAAAGTGTGTTTTATTCAGTAATTAATGTTTTAGTAGATTTACGTGACTATAAAATTTATTCTTCACAATATATATTTCTTGCGGTTTCAAAACCAACCAGTTTCATAATTACGGCATCATCGTTGTAGGAAAATAGTGATTCATTGGAATTTACAAAGCTGAATCATTTTTCACGTTTATTCATGGTTTATCATGTTTTATTAACAGTGTTTCATAAATAAATCTTTCATAAAATTTGTCGCAATTATTTAAAATAATTGTAAACTCTTTGTCTTGACCTTCTCTTTAATATTTTTAGATGGTCCGAAATCGAACTACAGTCTAACTTATATTATTGAAGTCTATTTCAAATATTTTAAAAATCTTTTGCTATATTTGAATTTTTACCATAACTGAGTGTAATTTAGCTTTTTATTGAACTTGTCTTGAATATTTTTATCATTTAGGTATTCTGCTTCTGTGATTTAGATGATAAATATATGATAAATATTTTAACGCGCTTCTCGGAATCATATGTTTGTGAAAATTCTTATGTATTTTTTTATTTTGCCGGGCATGGAAGGATATCAAAAGAAGTTGACAAATTGCAACTTATTGATGGTGAAGTAAGTTTACAATTTTAGTAGTTTATATGTTCACTGTATTATTGTTCATAATTTTATTGTATTATTGTGTGTATTATTGTAAAGCATATTTTTACAATGTAAATTTTATATAAAGGTACCCAAATTTTAAATACTTTTGTTAAGAAATCAAAAGCCGGGTGGAAAATTTTTAAAGATACAAATTATTTACCATCATAGACAGAATTCATGAGAGAAATTATAAACTAGAGGATGTCGATAAAAACAAATAGTAGAAACTTGGAAAAGTTCAAAAATTTTAAGGGAAATGGAAAATATTAGAAACAGAAAATATTAGCCGGGTGAAAAAAATTTTGAATATAAAGATTATTTGAAATATTAATTTTTGTATATTCGAAAATTAAAGGTCATTTGAAATTATTTAATAAAGTGATAAAATAAGCGAGAAGAATTTTTGTGAAACTAAAATTCAATATTGCTATTGTAACAACGAATAGCAAATCTATAAAATTTATTTTTCAATAAAAAATACTTTTAAATAGATATTATTTAAACAAGTAATTATCCATATTTTTTCATATTAAATATTTCATTTAATAAATAAATTTAACATGTAACAACTATTATATTTTTTTTGGTTTAGGATCGATCAAAAGTTAGAAAAAAATGTTACTCAAATAATTTGTTGAAATTGTAAAAGTTGTTAAAGTACTGCATGTTGACCTAAAATTTAAATGATTAAATATTTTCAGTATTGACTTGGTTTTTCTCTACGTGATCAAATAAAATTTTATATTAATGGAGAATTTGGATTTTCTTCAGTGGAATACTACATCTAACAACGTTTTAGATCCCATCTCTTCTAATTTATGCATTTAATATTTCCAAAGAAAATATTCAAATGATTAGGCTATTAAATGAAGATATTGAGTGTATTGTAAATATTTAAGTCAGTTAAATAAAATTTTTTATTTTTGCTAAAACTTTTGAGAACCTTGTTTCGACGTGTCGAGGACATGGTTTCTATGAGGAATGTTTGATGTTTTGGTGTTTCAATGTTGTGTGCTGATTATAGATTGTGTTTCTATTACCCAGATGGCTGATCAACATACAATTCTTATTATATGAAACTAATATAATTTAGGTTTAATGTTTATTTTAAATTTATTTTATCTTTAAAAATAGTTGTGAAATGTAAAATAATTAAAATAATTTATTTAAAATTTTTAAATAAATAAATCAAATTAATATTTTTTAAAAAAATTAAAATTCATTATAACTGTAACCCATAAAATTTAAAAATAATTATTATTTTTTAATATTCAAATGTCATTCTTATTCAGATAATATAAAATGATGATGATTAATCTATTTGAGCGTTGTCTATTATTGAACGATCTGCTATGGATGATTTTAATAATGATCCAAATTGTATTGCCAATAAAATTTTTAATAAATGTGTAATTTCTCTTTATATGACAAAACCACACTAAACGACTTAGAACATCAAAGACCCAGAGAAAATTGATGCATCTGAGACTAAATTAGATGAATTCCTTAGAAGTTTCAATATGTAATTGAAGATTATAGGTGAAGTGTACCCACGTCTATAAATAATAAAAAAAAGCAAACATGAATACTTGAAAGAGGTGGCCACTGCCTCTGTTTATCGGAGTAGGTGACGCTCAGCCATCAACGATATTACCAAATCGACGATCGATTTGGACGCCGATTGATGGGATTGAATCGAGTAATCGATTACTCCCACGCGGCCTCTAAATTCGGCCAATCAATACGGTGAGAATCGATTGAGTGACAATAATAAAGTGGCAATAAATTGACGATGGTCGGCGGCGGCTTGGTGTTGACAATGATGAAATTGTGAAGATTCATAGATTGAATTGAAACGCAGTAGCGATTTCAAATGATGTCAAATCGATTTCGATTTTATAAATTAAAAGCCATTTTTAAAAACCCACAAAACATTTATTTAAATTTAAATTTTTTTGCTAACAGTAGTTCGATAAATCAAGAAGTTTTTTGTTTTTTCTATCCATAACTTATTTAGTAATTTTTAATATATAAGTTATATGTATAAATAATTATATAGAAATTAATTTAATAAGATTTTAATCTTATAAAAGTGGCCACTACAATATGATTTTCAGAGGATAGGAAAATCTTACTGGTTACACTACTCATGATTACGGAGGCAATAAAAATATAATTGTACAATACTGAACTTGCAACCAGCTATTGGAACTTTGAACAAAGTACATATAAATATTCATGGGTGATAAATTAGAGAACGGGAAAACTCCATTAACCAATCAAGAGATAAAAACCCATTGAAAACCCATACTCGTAAAATATTATCGACATTAAAAATATCTTAAAGAGAAACTAGATTTTATTATGAAACATTTTGTAGAGAACGATATAATGAAAGTTTAGTTTTCCCTGAAACTTTCCTTTAGTATGTGTTTAGAAGAAAAAAAGCAAGACATTGGAATATATGTAGATTTACGTGAGTTGAAAAAAATCACAGTTAGGTCAGATTTTCCAATCCAAATGTATTCAATATGTTGGATACACTAAATGGGGCAAAATACTTTCGAAAAATAGATTTGGAAAGCACATACTAAGTTAAGTGGGAAGACTATTCAAACATTAAGATGACATTCTCACAAAAGAATGGCAAACATTTTTTCGACAAAATGCCTTTTGAAACTGCAGCAACCCAAGCGACATTACCGGAGTTAAATGATATCATTTTGGGAGATTTTAATTAAAATGATAAAGTTGTATATTTCGAAATCAAAATTAAAAAAATACTATATTTTAATTGTTATCTATTGAATGTAATTTGGCTTCAGTTAACCGTGAAAGACGTTGTGAAAATTCTAAACAAGAATAATCCAAAAGTATTAATAGGAATTTTCGATATGTGTCGAAATAATGAATTTAAGGTAATTTTATGTAAAATTATTATATAGCTTAATGATTTCTAGATCTGGGATAAAGAGTTGATTTTAATATTTTAGAATCTCAGTAGTTAAGATTCTTTTTTACATTTCTCCTTCAATTAATTTAACCCTTTGAATCCAAGTGGACACTTTAGCGACCATAGCATGTGTTTTCTGTTTCCGAACGGTCGCTAATAACGCTAGTAAATAGTATGATTATGGGGTACTTGGATCACTACCCAAGACCCAAGTGATCTATCCTTGGGTAATGATCTATAATTCTTGGGTTTGATCTATAATTTTGAGAAATTACAAATAATTTGATTCAAATTGTGAAAATTTGAATAATAATAGTATAAAAAATCGATGAAAAATAGGGTAAAATCGATGAATTTTTGGTATAATTTAGATAAAAACATATAAAATTATATGAACAAGTGATGAATTTTGAGTAGAGTCGGTAAATTTTGTAAATGAATTTAATGTATATAAAATTCAACAAATTTGAGTACAAATTGTAACAAAGAAGCTTCAGTATGGCCAAATGGTCTATGGCTTCACATTTCAGTCTTACAGAGTTGAGTTCGGCTCCCACTTACGGCAAATATTTTTTTAATATTTAAAAATTGCCGCATTTATTTTTCATATTAAAATATATAACCATAACCTTACTACTAAGCCTAATTCTAACTCTAACTCTACCCCAAACCAGAACTCTAATCCTAAACCTATTTGAAAATAATGAGCAAGTTTCTGTCAGGCCGAGTGGTCTACGGCGTTGCCTTCTTGTCGCACACTGCTCTATGGAACTAGGTTCGAATCCAACTTCTGACCAATATTTTTTTTATAATTTAATAATTATCTAATCCATTTTTTATATTAAAATATATACCCATAACCTTAACCCTAAACCTATTACTGACCCTAACCCTTAACCTATTAGTAACCCTAATTCTATTTTATGAAAGACAATTGAAAAATAGCAGTGGTAGATGTATATTATAGAGGTCTGAGGTATTGTAATCAGCTGAATATGCATGGGTTCGGATCTCACAAGTTCTTACAAGTTTTATTAATAATGAGAGCAACTCTCTAGTATTTCAATACATTAGCTAATGATTAGCTGATGGGGCTGCAGACCTGTTTTCTTAATGCTATTGCTGCGCGTTGATAATATAATATTCTGGGAGATTCTAGATAATCTCGAAATATTAGAAAAATTGACAGTCTGTTGCTCTTGGAACCGGTTCCTAAAAACGGCCGAGATCTCAAAATAACATCCAAATCAGATCAGATTAATTCAAATCAAAGCAAAAATCAAGTCAGATGGAATATCAAAAAAAACCAAAAATACAAAAAAACCAAAAAAATGGTGGCCACCATTTATGTTATTTTTAATACACATTATTTCTTATTTTTAAAATATTATTTTTTAAATATTTTAATATTACCGTGGGAATTCTTATTATAAAAGATAATATTATTGAATTTCTCACTAAATTTTTAAGAGGAATATTAAGAATCATGTAAAGAAATAGATGAGAAAAATAAGAAATTCCAAGAAAATAATAATGAATGGACATCAGAAAAACAAGAATAAATTTTATCAAATCAAATCAAACCAAGTTAAAACAAATCAAGTTAATTCATATCAAGTTAATTCAAATCAATTTGGATACCGAAAAGCTATATTTGTTTTAAGAATAAAAATTATTTGGTGTTATCATTGAAGAAAATTTTATCAAATTAATAAATTGTATGTTCATTATCATTATCGTTATCAGTATTAGTACTATTTGAATAATATGATGTAATTGAAGTATTTGAACTATATCAACTATCTGTAGAATCAGTATTATTTTTTATTACGTTTTATTATGCATTTTATGTTTTTTACTCATTAAATGTCGATCTCTATTTCTCATTAAACCATTAAAATTACATTTTTCGGAATTGATTTTTTTTATATTTGCACTCATTTTGTATTGTAAATTTGTTAATATAAAAATTTGTTGTAAAATATGTTAGATAGAAATAAAAGTTGATTTTATATTTTTTTTATAATATCATAACTTTTCTAGTAATGTTTTTTAATGATTCTATATTTTCATGTGTTAATTAATTTTTTTTATATTTTCGTTTCTGTTATCTAAATCACTCAGTTTGCCTATATTTACTTTGCATTTCTCTAATATTTGCTTACTCATTTTTAGTTCTTCTTCTGAAATAAAAGTATCCTGACATTGGTCGCAAATGAACCATTTGAGAAAGTGTACATAGACATATGCGAACCACTGAAGGAGACTTAGAGAAGGAAAAAGTATTGTTGCAATCATAGATCAGTTTAGTAGGTACATATCTTTGAAAGCCATTACCAAGCAGGATGAAATAACCATAAAATACACCATAATGACCAAATGGATCTTGAGATTTGGAGCACCGAAGGAAATACAATCAGATTGTGGCAAGACATTCGAATTGAAGGTAATAAAAGACATGGCTGAAAGCATGAGCATTAAAATGTGTTACTCAAGCCATTACCATCATAACACGAATGGAATAGTAGAAAGACAATTTTGGACAATTAGAGAATATTTAAACGCATTGTTACTGTCAAGGACAGGCTCACTCTCAAAATTTTTGAAACAATTAATTTTTATAAAGAATCTCTAAAATAATGAAATATTTAAAATCAAAAGTTTTTAAGCAAATTTAAGTAAAAAAATATACCTTAATTAATTTTAAAATGTTATTTTCGGAAATAATCAAATTTTAATTATAGAGTAAAAACTTATTTGGAAATTAGTTGGGAAATAATGGATTTTTAAATAATTGATTTAAAAGAAATATATGAAGACTATGATAATTATGTTTGTACTAATTTTAAAAGTTATTCTAATAATAAAAATTTGAATATTGTAAATTATTTTTTGTATTTATATTGTATTTAAAATTTGTATTGTATTTAAAATAATTGTAGGTAAAAATGCTTTTAAACTGAAATAATGAGAATAAATAAAACGTTAAAATCTTTATTAATTAAAAAGCATTTCCCAAATAAAAGAAAATAACATTAAATTAATTCTAAAATAATAAAAAATCATTTCGGTTAATTTAGTAAAAATATGACTACAAAATTATGTTAGTTTTAATTTAAATTAAATTGCATAACATAGTGGAATGTAAATTTTCAAAAATAAATAGAATAAAAAATTTAAATTTTAAATTAACTTATCAGTATTTATAATTTCATATTTTTATATAAAAATCTGGTCAAAAAGAAAATGAAGAAAAGTTTCTCAACAAACAATTGTTATTAAAAAATTGTTAACTAAAAATTGTTTGAATAATTGTTAATTGTGTTATAAATAAAATTTTGGTGTTAATGAGTCTTAATCTCGATCAAGAACCCAATAGTTACATACAAAGAAAAAATCAGACTGGGAGGAACTACTACCGGAAATAGAATTCACATTAAATGCAACTTTCCAGAAAACAATAGGGAAGAACACAGCGGAAATTATATTCGGTAAGAAAATATACAGAAAAAGATGGCATAGTCAAGATATAAAGTTACAGTAAGAAAAGGAAGACACAACAACCAAAAGAAATTTTGAAATCGGAGATGAAGTACTAGTCAAGGTTGAAACGGGGATAAAGAGTAAAGATAAATATGAAGGACCGTATAAAGTGATAGCGAAAACACATGACAGAAGGTATAAACTAACAAATGAAGATGGAAGAATTTTAGATCGAAACGTGGAAACTTTGAGAAAATTCTTACAGAAGGGGGATATGGGGGGTTAATTTAAATTTTTATCTCGCCAGAATAATTTATTATTTTTTTTAATTTAAAAGGTAAAATATTTTAATATTAATATGCTTTTTAAATATTTTAAAAAATTAAAAATGATATAATAAAAGAAAATCATAAAAAAAAATTAAATATCTTTTTAAAAATAAAAATTATCTTTTTAATGTATCTATTAAATATCTTAAAATTAAAAATGATAAAAAAACCATTAAATATTGAATATTTATAAATAAAAATATTTTTACAGTCATAACAATTTATATATTTTAATATAGGTTATGAAACGATTTTAAATAAATTTTAAAATAAATATTTAGTTTTAATGTGAAATTTATTTAATATATTTGCAAGATTTTAAAAATTGAATCGAAAAGAATTTAATAGATTAATTTGTGGCGAGATAATTAAATTAATAGAAAAAAATATTTAAATATGTGAATATTTGTTATATTAATAAATTTTGGTGTTAAAAAATAAATTCAGATATTGATATTGCAACCACTCTTCTCACAGATCTAATGAAATTAATTTTGAGATAAATTTTTAAATACTAACTAATTAAAAGTTTTATAATTATAAATTTTAATAATATTTTTTAGTAAACAATTTAACTTATTGAATTTAATATATTTTAAAAACTAATGTTTATTTTAAAATTATTTAATGCATTTTTATCCAATAAAATTTTGCGAAATTAATAGTTAATATTAACTCCCAAGTGCACGGGGTGCGTGTGCGTATGTGCATTAAGGACAAGGGAGAGTGTGGGATAAATAAATAAGTCGTTTGTTTAAATCGTTGAATTGCTAGAGGGCAGTTTTAATCATATATAATTTTGTGTTGTTTTAATTTTATTTGAAAAATTTTTAAAATTTTTTTACTTTAAAATTAAATTAAATTAATTTCAATTAGTAGGAATCACAGAAAATACCAATCAGTCACAATCTGGATAGGATAAACACAATCTGAATCAACATACAACATGCAAAATATAAAAATACAAACAATTCAAAACATTCCTCACACTCGAAATCGAGTGATGTGGCACCAAAACTAACACAATCTTCAATTATTCACATTTTTTGTCCCTACATCAAATGATGAATGTCAAACTTTACCAGGTAGTTTTACAGGAGAATTTGCCCTCATGGATGCATAAATATTCAGTGTAATGTAATGATTTTCCCAATAATTCAGTAGATCATGGCCTCATTGGAAATATTTGGTGGATCATGAAACATTTTTTTACATTGGATTTTACATCGCTTTCATGTCTACAGGAAAAGATAGATTACATTTGTGTCTTTTAGTGACCTGGAGTGGTGTCAAAGACGTTTTTCATCAATGCCAAGAAGAATCAAAATTTATTCTTTAAAAAAATGACAATGCTATTGTAAGGAATATTTTTGAATGGTGTTTATTGTGTGTTGTTTGGTATGTTGTTTTAGATTTGTGTTTCTCCCACCCAGATGGAAGATTGATATCTTAAATATTTTAAAACGTCGAGTTGTTTAATCAATTATTAAAAGTTAAATAATAACTTTAAAATTAAACTAATATTTCATAAAT
>MQRK01219566.1:17001-29918 GCA_001938485.1 Girardia tigrina
ATATATATATATATATATATACATCGATATTATTATTTATATTTAGAATTTCAAAATCTGGTTTATGTAACTGAAATATTGTTCCTCATAAATTTGTTTGAATAATGAAAGTTGTATTAAAAAATAGTTTGCAAATTATGACTTTGAATTTTAATCACGAACCCAATATTACTCATTTAAATGCTGAATATGTTTTAATTTTTACTAAAATGAAACTTAAAATACTGAGCAGGAACCATTTATTTAACCTAGAAAATATTATTCTCATACTGAAAACATACCATTTATTTTACTGAGCATTTATTAAAGAACGTGCAAAACATTATTGTCATTTTTCGTACGTTATATTTTCCGCTTTTAATTCATCTTATTAGGTTCGTGATTAAAATTGGAAGTCATAATTTGTAAACTTTATTTCTACTACAATTTTCATTATTGAATTTATGAGGAACATATGTTAATTACATAATCAAGATCTCAAAATTCTAAACATAAATAATAATATCAATAAATATATAAATATGTTATTTTATTCAATTTTGTATAAATTCAGATCTTTAAAAATATTTTAAAAATTCAAGTCTTAAATGTCTTTCTTTGATTTTAAATCATTCGATTATAAATTATTTCTTTTTAATTTGTTTTTAATAAAATTGCAAAAATAACTTACAAATTTAAAATACAAAAATATTAGCAATATTTAAAATTATTATTTAATAAAGATTCAATTATTGTAAAATTTATTTTAAAGAATTATTTCATTTTAATTAAGCGAACATAATTTTTAATTAAAATACAAATATGATTTTTAAAAATATCAAAAATTTAAAAATATCAAAAATTTAAAGTTCACCAAAAGGAACCCCAACACATCTATTGACATAATCTTGGTCTCAACCTCTGATTCTCTGTCTTCCATGGATTCTACTGAACTTTGACCTCAATGATCGTCAAACATTTCTTTCTTTTTGAATTTCTGGAATTTGTCATTTACTTTCTCTTCAATGTTTTTACTACACTTTTAATCCTTTTACCTCGTCTATAATTATTGATATGTTACTACGACTACTTTTTTGAACTTAGGAGTCTTTGATATCCTTTAATTTCTTGCCTCAACTGACTTCACTTTTTCAAGACTTTGACGTGTCGGTATTCACTTCTTGACACAGGTTTATCATATTCTTCGAATTTAACCACAAATCTCCTACTTTCTCCTCGTCTCCTGTTTTCTCTATCACTAAACCTTCGATCATCGTATCCCAATCCTTGGTTGTTATTATCATCAGTATTTTGGTAACTTATTGTCCCACTTAGTCTTGCATAACATTCACTTTCTTGTGACCTATATTAGTTTTTGCATATTTTTGCGTGTGTCAGTAGGCATTGGGGGTATTTATCTGCTCTGCAGGTATGGATGGCCGTTGGATCCAAGGAGCACGTCCACCCTTTGACATGATTTGTTTTTCATCCAATTGGGTGTCCAAACACCCTCTTCACTCCGGTTGCTCTGGATGAGGCAGCCAGTTTAGTCACCAACAATCCGACCATCGGACAGGTAGTACAGATTCACATGGTACCCGTTGCAGGCATGTCTCGTTGTCTACATGCTTCACTTGGGTGATCTTTTCTCAGACAAGTTCGGTATTTGATCAGTTTCTTGTCTTGATAGCTGCCGATTGGATTTGTTCTACGCCCTTCTGTTAGGTTTTGTCAGAATCTAAAACCTTTGCCTGTCGCTGTATTTCCGTAGCTCCGGAATCTGCTTTGAATCAAATTGTCTCTCACTTTATTCACATCTTCTGATACATTTTCGATATTGCTCTTATTGTATTTTATCTCTTCTATTGTTTTGACCTTTTATTTGAGAATCAAACATTTTATCGGAAGTCAGTTTTTTAATACGCGAGTTTAGAGCTTGTAGTGCTTATTTCCTACAAATGATTAAAGTAATCAAGATTTTTTTACGGGAAATGTGTTTCAATAATTGCTAGTTAAATTTTGAAAAAAATAGAAAAAACTGATTAATATTTTTATTTAATTATTTGTAGATATGGTTTCTTGTTCTTTTTCTTATCTGATTCCGCTTCTGGGGCCATGGAAGAAGATAAAATATACCATTAGCCGTGGGATATAGCTGAAGGGGACTCCCAGATTCAATAACGTCTGTGTATGTGACATTGTTCAAGTGTTCGAAATTCAGATTCTGAATAAAAAATTAACCGATCTTGATTTACATTTCTATGAAATACACAATTGTTGGAAAAATCTTTCGCAAACTTTTCTTGATGAATTTGATAATAAAAACCAAAATTTTTGAACCTATCATGAAGTTTGATAAATGAAAGAGCTCCCTCCCAAATAACAAAGTGGCTAAATTAGGTTGTAATATTTTTATTAATGATGTTTGGAATTCTTGTCAATTTATTGTATTGATTAGGGTGTGTGTAAAAAATGTTTCTCGGGTTTGAAGAAAAAGATTTTGTCATCGAAATAAATTTTTGGAGTTATGACAACTTTTAGTATGAGTTATGGTTTGAAGTTAAAACCACGAACCTAAAAAACTCTTTGATTTTAAAGACTAAAGAATTTTAAATAATGCAATCTTCACCTTTAGATAATGACAGTCACTATGTTACGGTTTATTATTCATATGTAACATAATAAAGAAATGTAATAAAATAGTAATATATACATTAATCGAGATTAATTTAAATCTTGATCGAATTTAAGCAGAATTAATTAAAGAAATGTTTTCTAAAAGTAAATTAAATAAAATAACTCTTAGAAATTTTAGTGATGTTAAAATTTTAAGTAAAATCAAATTTAAATTTCTAATGTGAATGATTCCGCGACAATATATATTCAGTGTGATGGACAAATGTAAATATGTATATATATATATATAGATTGGGTTGTTCTGAAAGTCATTTCGTTTTATTGTATAGTAAATTGTATAGTATTGTATATTGTATAGTATTGTTATATAGTAAAAGACAAATTTTTATGACGAATAAATATTTTATTGAAATATATATTGACAATTGTGGTCCAATACCTTCTTTCATCATTTCCACGTTCATAAAATATTTGTTCTTTGCTGCTAAAAAACTTTTTCATGTGATTTTTAATATCTTCATTTGATCCAAGTGTTACCATCTAAATAATTTTGTAGAGAGCGGAACAAATGATAATCAGAAAGTGCGAGGTCTGAACAATATAGTGGGTGATGTATGACGTTCCATCCAAGCTGTAAAAGCTTTTGGTGAGTTACCAAACTTGTATGAGGTCTGGCATTATCTTGGTGAAACACTACACCTTTTCTATCCATCAATTCTGGCCTTTTGTGTTTAAAGGATTCACATAATTTGTCCAGCTGATGATAGTAGACGTCCAAATTGATCGTAGTTTTGTCCGGAAGAAGCTCATAAAATACGATTCCTTTGAAATCCCACCAAACATATAGCATCACTTTTTTTTATGAATGTCAGCTTTCGAAGTGCTTTGAACAGGTTGACCTTTTTTACTCCAAGATCTCTAGCGTTTTACATTATTGTAGACTACCTATTTCTCATCTGCAGTGACGATACGCTTCAAAAACGTATCATTTTCTTGACGTTTGAGAAGCATATCACAGATTTCTAAACGTCAGCGCAAATTTCGTTCGGTAAGATTATGAGGAATCCATGTGTCGAGTTTTGATGTAAAACCTAGGGGCTTCAAATGATCATGGACGGTCGAATTAGATAAATGTAATGAATGGGCAAAGTTTCAATTTCAAATGTCATATTCTAAGTTTTCCGAATTTTTCTTATCAAATCAAAAATTAATGAATAAAAATATAAAAGACAAAAAATGGAAAGAATTGTACAAATTGATCAAACTTTCAATTAATTTCGCGTACGAAAATCGTTTGATCGACGGCCAATTCGACAGCCGTATCGTGAGATATATAGCGAGTATTGTGTGCGTATTGTCGACGAAGAAAGCGACTTGTCCAGTCGTTTCAATTTGTTCGGAATTATCTCAAATCTGTTAGACATTAACGAAAGAGAACGAGAAACAGTCCTCTTGAGGACTAAAAATGCTGATCGGAATCGCAACGCGGAAACATACATAATTTTTGGAATTTGATAAAGGTATTCCACATTTAAAAGATTAGTTGATGTTATAGTTACTTGAAAGAAAAAATTTGAGAAATGGAAATTATTAATTTGTGTTCAAAAACATCACCATCATTTAAATGTTTTTAAGGGACATGTTACTTATTTGTGTCGAAATAGTTCAATTTGAGATAATAAAATATCATAAAAGACAATGGGGAACAGTAAATATTTTTTAAAAAATTTCAAATTATGCAATAATTATGGCTAAATACTGGTTATAAAGTGTTGTGATTCATTCAAACTAATTAAGATATAATATTTTTTTCTGAATACAAATATGACGTAATCATTATTTAACTACACAAATAACTCTAAATATTGCAAAGCTTACAACAACGTTTTAATCATAATATTGGGTGCTTCGATAAAAATATGCTTGAAATTTTTCATCTCAATATTTGTAAATATGATTATTTTCAAAATTGATCTTAGATAACTATGAAAGAAAGGTTTTAGATATAAAAATTATTTAAATTGTTAGTAAAACCTAATCGAACCGATTCAGAGGTTAATTTCTACTTTAGCTCAGTCTAAATAGCTTATATCCCACATTCACATGGTACTTTATCATTATCAACAACAAATTTCTTATCCCAGGGGCCTATTTTTAGTCACTTCTGAATATTAATCACAAAGAGCCAATTTAAGTTGTAAACATCAACACATAAGTTACAATACAATATAATCAATATTTGAGGATATTGATTTATATTTATAACTTTATTTTTCCAATACTGTCACATTAAATTATAAAAATATGAATGTGTAATTATTTATCAAATCTTTTTTGAAGAAATTGACTATTGTACACATGTGGGTCCTAGAAACTGTACCAGAAGTCTCCACTACTATATTTGTCGAATCCTCGAATAGACCGATTACATCAAGACCGATCAAAAATGCAATATTTTGCATCGATGTCGATGGGTTCAGAACGAATTGTGGCGATAATGAAAACAAATAATCAGTAAATAAATAATCAAACAAACACAATCAGTGAAAAATAAATATTTATTTATACCACATCGAAAAAGAACAAATAACATTTTTTAAACTGTGAATATTAAAACAAACTTAATTTGTACATTAGAAAAACGTTAATTTAATAATTGCTCATTTGTTAGTCCAATTTATTTTCGATCCCCAGGTATGCGGAAGCAACGAAATGAGGAAGATAAAAATGATAAAATAAAATTGAACTAAAAACACTACCCGACAAATTTGAACTTTTTTAGACAAAGAAGTCTACCTCTATTATATGCCGAATTTGATGCTGAACACGAATATGATAGTCTTTTTTTCTCCTATACGTCCAGATTTTTTGTTATCTTATGTTTTTAATTTACTTTGAAAAAGTCCAAAAGTCCGAGGTCGAAAACCAGTAACACAGTACTTATGACGAAGTAATTTAAATTTTAAGGAATGTAAATCATCCAGCAATAGTCAGCCATCATTCTCGGATCTGCTCTTCCTTGATATCGCTGTTCCAGTGTTGAAAGGGTCTGGTGAAATTGTTCACCATGTTCATCTGTGACCTGTGCCATCTCGGATTGGAAAAGTCAATGTGACTTTTTAGAAAGTGAATTTTTGGAGACATATTCACCTTCATCAGTTCAAATGCATCCAGCATTTCTGAAACTATATCTCGGTAATCAGGAGATCGATGTTTGCCTGAGAAAAAAATAAAAATAAATAGCAAATACCATTTAATGTTATCGTACGTATGTTGTTCAAGTGATTGAAGTATGAAAACATACCAAGAAAGTTTTCCACGCACTTTTTATGGCATTCCAGGCAAGCAATTAAACTGGGGATAATGTATCTTGAAACTGCTGACTTTTCATTAATTTCCTCGTATCTGGCCCAACAAAGAAACCTTTTATTTTGGCTGCTGACAGTCGCGGAAAAATATTCTTCATTGTTTTCATTGGTTCGCCTTCTGAATCCAAAGTCTTGACGAAATTTTGGAAAATCCCAAGCTTGATATGGAAAGGTGGTAAAATTACTTTTCCCGGTGGTACATTTTGCACTCCTCGTGTTCGATTTACACGTTCTGGCCAATGGTTTCGGCTGTAATGCTGCTGACGCGCTCTGCTATCCCATAGACAAATAAAACAATTGTACTTGGTGTAGCCACCCTGCATCCCAGTGAGCATTCCGATGTTTTTTAAATCAGAACAAACTCTCCATTTGAAGTTGTCGTAATGAATTAGCTCAAATATCAATTTCAATGAGGAGTAGGATTCTTTTACTTTCCAGGAAACTTGTCCTTATGGAGGAGCACAGCCTTCGTACTATTGACACTACCGTCGACAAAGATCCACCAGTCTTCTTTTCCATTCGTATGAATTTTCATTCTCGAAGGAAGACCTTCAATGTCATCGCAGTAGACCATCTCATCGCAATCACTTGTTTTGAAGAATTCCACGAACATCTTATCCCTTGCCCAGTAAGCCGTCGTGTTCGTTCCTGCTGCTGAAACATCAAATTGTTTAAGCATGGTTGCAGCAAGATAGGAACCATCTTTCGATAACCCCAATTTTCTGAAAAAACTATGAAGTTGATCTTGGTTGATGGTTTTACATGTGTGTTCCACGTCATCCGGTCTCCAGTTGGCTTCCATGTCATCAGGTGTTTCTGATACTTCATCATCGCTGTCAGAAAGAATGTTGAAATTCTTCGGTGGAACAAGAGGCTCCTCTCCTGGTTCATATGATCTTGGCAGGACTGCTGACGGTAAATCAGGATAATAAATAAGATAAGCTGTCTTTTCACTGTGACCATGAACATGATCCATCACGCCAAGCCATTGAAGTTGAAAATGGCATTAGTTTCAGTTTTCCAGAGGACCATAGAGAGAGATCAGAAAAACATTTCTGGCAGACTCAATGGGGCGCAAATGACTTGTTCTGGTCTCATATTTTCATTTTTAAGTAGTGAAAAAAAGGCTTTGGATTCTGGGAGTAATGGATCTGGATGCACCTTTAAATATAAATTTTCCAGAAATATAGCAAAATTTATTTGGATTGTTGACACATTGATGTCTATTAGTCATAACCTGAAAAAAAATATAATTGTTTAAGTATTTAATATTAGGTAATAATATTAAAAATAAATTACGCGAGAATTATAAAATTAATTGCAGTAATGACACAATTTGAAGCAACGCACAACGATTACTCGTTAAAACAATAGAACAAATTAAATGTAAATATAGTTTACAATATTTGATTGTTATTAAAGTAATAATTAATTGCCCGTAAATTGTATTCTTAATATATATTTGATGCAATATTTAATATTTTCTATTATTTTACTATTTTAGAAATTAATTTCTTTTAAGTTATAATTTAAAATATATAAAAATATTACATGAATAATAAGAATACAATTTAAGGGCAGTTAATTATTACTTAAATAATACTATACTATATATACAATTAATTTAGTCCATTGTTTTAACTTGTAAGCATCGAACGTTGCTTTAAAATATAAAATTTATATGATTATCAGTTTTTCTCAATTTACAAAAAATCTGGACGTATAGGAGAAAAAAGACTATCATATTCGTGTTCAGCATCAAATTCTGCATATAGTAGGGGTAAAACTTCTGGAAATTGGAAATCGGATGTGAAATTCCACTGGGGAAACCTAATTAAATTACATTTTAAATTTATTAAATTAAATAAAAGATTAGTGGGCACTATAACATGTTTTGGGAATTCTTTTTCCGTCATCAGACATATTATTTTTTTTAGTTATAATGTTTTTTTATAAAGTTAATTTAAAAGCTAATAACAGGCTTCTTTTTCGTGACATTCTTGTCACTAGGATGAATTGGAAATATCGAACAGAAAGACAAAAAATACAGGTCTCTTCACAACACCACAGAACTTTTATGAAAAAAATGTATAGAGAGTATATGATAAAGGGCTTATTTCACAGAGTTTGGAGCTTGTCTTTAAAAGACTAAGTGACAAAAACATTGAAGAGTACCAATAAAATATCAAAATACCATATTCTGAAGGATTTAAGCATTTTTAATAATTTAAGTCATATAAAAGTGGTTTCAATAACATCCAAAGTTCAAAGCTTCCACTCGAATAAATCAAAAGCGATTTCAGGATTGTAAGTTAATCTGGTTTCCAAATTTAATTGTAACGGGTGTAAAAACTCATATATTGGAGAGAAAAATCGTCATTTCAAAACTTTGATTAGTGAGCATTCACAATCGAGTCAATCGACTAAGGTTCTTGATCATTTGTTACATTGTAAAAACGTTTTCATTTCGTTTAGCAAGTACATATACTTAATTTGGTAAACGTACTTTTAAAGATCGCTCTGGGCCTCATGAGAATGTTGAATTTAAGACATAAAAAAGAACCATTTTCAGAAACATTCTTTTTAAGAACCATCTCATTTATTATTAACTGTCATTAAAAAGTTTTTAAAATGCACATACATACTCAATCAGGTTGATATTACTCAGTTGCCTCACCTTCCCACATATATTTCGTTTCAGACTCCCAGAATGTTTCTTACAATGAATAAAAACGGTTTGATATAAAAACTGCACCGATTTTCGTCTTTAGTAAAACTATCAATAAATTGTGAATTACTGAAATACCTCTTGCTGCATGATAATTTTAACTTGAAGAGTCTTAAAAATATTACAGGCTAACTTGTAATCCTCCATCCTATGTCACTGAGATACTGGAGTGCTCAAAAAATCAGAAATTTGTTTGAGTCTCGTGAAAAGGGACAAAGTCATCTTAGTTGTAAAGTCTTCCTCTGACTTTCTTTGAATTTCATCAAGTAAAAGGTTAATGCTCTTAGAAAGAACTGTGACATCATCAATGCATGAAATTGTAATCACTATTTTCTCCTTTTGTAATACTGGGAAGACTGTCATCAAACAAAAACAAACTGACCAACTCTTCAGGCAGGTGCCAAAGCTGATCCACAAGTTTCCTGAAATTTTGCAAGAAATTTGCTGGTTAACTTTCTTGTCATCAACTACATATTTCAGGACATTTAAATCATTGTAAGGTGCGCCATCTTAAAACGAGCTCTTATCAATGCAATAACATAGAGTCTAGAATAGAAAATGCTCAGGCTTCGAAAACCTCGTTATTGATGTTGCTAAAAAGTTTAATTTGAGAACAAAGCTCTCATACGTTGAAGATATAAATCCCTTTACTCATCCAGCGAGCAAGATATACCGGACCGGATGCCGACCATACTACATCACAACTGGCATGAGTACCCAGAAAGATCAAATATATCTTAATCAGCTTTTTGTAGTCGTCACATCTTTGTTATTGTGATAATGTCGTTTGAAGCTCCTTAACTACATTATCCCCGATATTAAGTAAGGCTTCGAAAACTTTACTTTATCTATCAGCTTGATCTATTTTCTTCCGGTCTTCTCTAAATTTTATAAATATTGAAATTATTTTCATAAATATCTTCTTTAAAATAAATATACTAAATTTCTGGAACTCATGACTTCCATGAATGCGGCGGTTGGAACCAATTCCAAACTATGATGTCTGCAAGCTAGGGGAAACAGACTACAGCCAAGTAGTTCCTCCAAAAATACCACATGAACCGTTACGAAATCGAGTATTTGAACTAATTGTATCGAAACATAAGCAGCATACACTATAAGATATATTCCACTTGTTCAACATAGCAAAGACAGTATAACCCTGCTTTTTTCATGTGCCTGAACATATCTGAGGAACCCCCAACAACTGTGATCCAACCATCTAGTAAATAAACCAGGATAGCTACACTATGTACCTTCTGTTTTTTGGTTAGATCCATTAAAAGTTTTCTTTCCAAGGGTAGCACGAGCTTTACTTCCGATTTGAAGTTTCCATACATAATTTACTGATTACTTATAGATCAATGAATAACACAAAAAATTTGTTTTTCAATTGAGAATTTTAGTTAGTTGTACAGTTAGTTGTATTGTATTCTCATTTTCCTATATGACAACACAATTGCTGCTAAATATACTTTGTAATCGATTATTAAATTTTTATATTTTTAATTTAAAAAGTTAAATGCCACTTTTCAAAATTAACTTTTTTCATTAACATTAGTGTTCGTAATATAAAGATTAATATAATGATTTTGGAATCAATCGTGCTGTAATCTTCACTTAATGATATTGAATAGAGACGTTGAATGTCAGACTTGAATAATAATTCTCGGATCCCTTAATTTCATTAATAAGTCATCGTAAGTCACTCTCTCCGTATAATGTTTTTTTCACAATAACTTTCTTCTATTTTCTTTTTACATTTGAAATTATATATAGCAATATTACTGCCATTATCCAATCGACTATGCTTTTTGATCTGTTGACAGAAAGGATAAAATGTCTTTCCAATGTATTTGGGGTTACGCACATAACAAGTTTATTTATAAACTAAATCAGAAATAATATTTTAATTAATCATATTTGAAATCAAATTTTTCAAAATTGATGATATGAACTGTTCTAACCTTCTCTGAAGAAGGAACTGATAAAATGTACATAGATTTAGGTTAGTTATTAGTGATAATAGGCACTATTGATGATGTTCGGTAATATTATTTTGGGAGGCCCTATTATGAAGATTTTTATTATAATTAACATTAATTGAATCATTTAATATTTTATCTATCATTTTAAGAGTAAATTTTTCGATATTGATAATTGTAAAAAATTTTTCTTATTTAAATAATCGTAACTTTATTTAAACTTTGATCAGCTCTAATATATGTTGACGAAAGAGACCAAAAGATACATTAAGCATAAGTCATGCAGCTCTTATACCTTGATTAAAATAATCTACTCGGACTTGTATAAAAAATCAGTATTTTTCTGTAAATCATAACAATTAAATTTTATATTTTCGATATAAAAATTGTCATTGAATTTTTTGGAGATAATTGTAACTAATAATCTTGTCAAAATATTTTTCTTTAATTTTTCTTGTTCACCACTATTAAATCTAACGAAGGTTTGTAATTTCAAATTATTGATACTCAAATTTATATAATGAAATGAAATCTTTTCGTTTTCTCATATAATACACAATATTTTCCACAAAATGAAAAAAAACGCTTCAAAAGTAACGATAGTATCTGTGGCTCATTTCTAACTGTACTCCAGTTGAGAGCCCAGAATGTATTTCAAAATGATAACCATCTAATAATATTCACTTGATGCAACGAGGTCTCTCATGTGTCAAATTCTAATCGGCTTTTGATTGTCAATGACACATGAAAGACAATTATTTCGGTCACAACAAGTGGTATTATGAATATTATTACTCAAATAATTTATTATAAATAATGACAAAATTAATTTTCAAAATGGTATTATTATTATCATTTTTAAACCGAACCTCGGTTTATGATTTATAAAAAAGTATTATAAATTTACAACAAAGCATTTCAACAACGCTACTGATTGTTTCATGATACATAAGACATTTAAAATTCAAAACAAAACCATAATAATAAACCAGAATAAAAAAATTCAAACGTTAATTTTAAATTTAGAATTCAAAATATAATTCATAAATATTTATTATCGGATTTAACAATGGAACAATTGAACGATAAATACAAACGCGAACAAAATAACAGTATAAAAACTTAAATATTGCACATAAAATTTATCATGGTCTCATTAAGGATATTCTTGTTAAAAACTAAAATAACTTTAGCCCTAATGGCTTCCAATTGCTCGTAGGTTTCATCATGGATAAACTGGCATCGATGACCATAACTACATGTTCCTAACTCTTGAAATTGAGCACAGTATGATGTTTTATATTTAAAGTATCTAATAGGCGGTCGAAGATCTCCTTCTCCATGAGCAAATTTACATAGTCGACCATACTTGCACGTGCCTTTCTAAATATTAATGATCATTAATATAATCGATATTAATTTGTAAACAAAATCAGTTATTAACCATACAAGGTAATTGATACAGAATTCAGTTTTCTCCATTTTTAAAATTAAGACAAATGAACGTCTTTCGAAATGATTAAGTTTAAAAATCTAATGGAAGAAAATCGACCAATCAGAAATTGGCACACGATTTATCGTTGTCGTGAGCTTACTGTGTGTTTGCATGCCGACGAATTGATTCGTCAAATCAATAACAATTTTTCAATTGTCATTTACAATTACGATTTCAAATTTATTTCAAATGATGTAATACTTTTCACAACGGGGAAACTTTCATTTGATTATTTGTTATAATTTGAAAAAAATGAAAAATTTTTAAAAACCTTTTTTGGTTTTTTGTAGAGTTTATAATTACATAAAGTATACAGAACGAGTGGTTTACAACATGTATATAAATAAACTTGATTGTTCTGTACTCCTGAATTCTGAAAAATTAAGTTTTATGCAATTGGAAAGAATGAACTCTATATGGTGTTTGTGATTCTCTTAAATCATAAAGAAATATTTATTTCAATGATAAAAAGAATATGAATATATTGTTGTATTTGTGAAACTTATTAGTTGAATTAAATTAATTTGAATTTTAATTTCTTTGTCTTTAAAAAAAAACAATTCATTTTTTTGTTAACAAAAACAGAATTCAAGAGGAGGTATCAATTATTAGGTGTACAAGTATGAAATGCGGATTAAATTTTGAAAAGAAATACGTTAAAAACAAAAGAACGATTAAAAAAGCTTTATTCAAAATATGCTCCATTACTAATGATACATTTTTCC
>MQRK01219568.1:0-14631 GCA_001938485.1 Girardia tigrina
AAAAAGAATAAAAAATAGACTATATTGAATATTGTGACGATTATACCGATGATAAAGTGACCAGAAAGCATTTTGTTTCATACCCAAATGACTATCAATAACAATTCCCATATAGTTTAACGGATTTTTCAAATCACAAATCGGATCACCATTGGAACAATTTATAATTAACACTTCACCTTTAGACATTCTTCTTGATTGATATAAATAAATTAATTATTATTTTATTTGTCGTATAAATATTAATAATTTAATTTTTACTTTATTTTCATAATAGATAATTTCCATAAAATATTGAGATTTAATTTAACTTTAAATCTGAAATTCTATCCGTATAATTTGCATTACAAAAAATCTAAAAATATCAATCTGCCATCTTGGTGAGAGAGACACAATGAAAGGCAATACTCGAAATGGAATGCACATTACTTCATTCAAAATATTCATTGCATCACCCACAACTTAAATGGCTTTAGACTTTCTACATTCCAAATTAAAGTTAGATCATCTTCAAATTTCAACCCATAATTTCCATCATGTCTTCGATACAACTTTTTAATTAAATCCATAGATCTAGGTTCCTCTGTTTTTGAAATTTCAACTCATAACTTGTCTCATATCTTCAATACATAAGTGTAACATAATCGATAAATTGAGGTGCCACTGTTCTTGATCTTTCCTTTTTTATCAAAGATTTATTCCTAAAAAAATATTATTTTTGTTTCTATCGGGAAGGTGTTTTCGTTCTTCACACCTTTTCGAATTTCTTTAGGATAATTCTATCAATCAAATTAATTTTCGCCAGAATATTATTATTGGTGTCAAACTGACTCTCGTAACTTGAACTTTGATAGTTGACATCAACTCTATTCATCTTAAAGTCTCTGTCCCATCGTTGTGAGCTTTTTTATCATAGGTACTTAATGAACATTTCTAATACTTCTGAATCCCAATTCAACAACTCCATATCTTTGTGATGATATTTCTTCTGTCTCCTCCAATTTATGATCCCGGTAGAGTTACCTGGTCAACCACCCCTTCTTTTTGTACGACTTTTTACATAATGAACATAGGAATGGTAATTTTTGTTGTTGTGTCTCGTTGAGCTGATCAGGATTAGCGTAAGCGAACACCACGTGGTCCCTTTTTATGTACCTGTTCAGCCCCTTCTTTTCGGCAAACTCTTTGTAGCATCTTTCTACTGGACATTGAATCAACTCTGTACAATTTATGTTACCATCGTTCTTATACTATCAATATCAAAGCTTCTTTTTCAAAATATATTCCTTTTTATAAACAAAAGCTAAGTTAAAAAGTTTAATTTTGGGCGAACATTTTTTTACAATGTTAACATAAATAACAAAAAAAATAAAAGATTATAGTTATAAAAATTTTTTAAAGCTCAATAATTAAAATAAACTATTCAGATAAATGGAAGAATTGGGGATAGGATCACAAAATAAAAAGAAGTTTTCAAATAATTAAAACTGAGGTACAGTCGTCCATTGTTACAAATTATTGAAACGTTTTTTTTTCGGTTCTTCAGTACTGAAACTAGAATTTGAATCTTGATTTGGAATCGTTCAAATTAAATAATTTTAGAATTCGTAAACGTGATGGTCATACCCTAAAACAGAAAATCCCTAGAAAGCTATTCTCAAAACAGCGAATTCCGAAAACAGCGAATCCCAAAACAGAAAATTCCGCAAAAGAGAATTTTTATATTAATAAGATATTTTTTATTTTAAAAATACATTTTTGTCATTTAAATTGGAGAAATTTTATATTAAAAAGATATTTTTCATTTTAAAATGAGATTTTTGCAATATAAATTGGAGAAATATATTTACTAATAATATTATTTTAAAGTTGCTTTAATTTTCGATATTTTCATAACATTATTTTTAAGTTTTACTTGTGAAAAAAACAAATGGAATTATTTACAACTCAAAAAGGTTCTGAAGCCAGCAATTTTGGAGGATTTGTCTTCCGGGTAGAAACAATCACCTCAATTAGAAAACTTTGGCGCTGTCTTACCAGCAGTTGCAAAGGAAGACTTTTGTCAGATATTGATAACTGTCATCCAATTGAAAAAACAAGGGCATTCTCCCATCCTCCAGTACCAGAAATCGGTATCGGAAAGTCAACTATTTGTAAGATGAAGCAACGGGAAAAAACAGAAACGCGCAGTATTTTGATTATACATTCAGATGCGGTGGCTGAAATTTCTGGTAATACTCCAGCTTCCGCTAAATTTCCAGCTTTCAAATCTACAAAAAACGTGTTGTATCGAGCACGTCACGAGAAATTACCGGTTTTGCCTCAAAGTTTAAATGACATCCACATACCTGATCAATTGACACAAACTATTTCAGGCCGATTATTCCTATTGTTTATCAGTGAGGATAAATCAATTATATTACTTGGAACAATAAGTAATTTACAAATGTTATCCAGCAATAACCACTGGTTCATGGATAGTACATTTCGGGAACCACCTCCATTTTCGGAGGAAAGGAAAATCCTTTTAGTCACGCCATACATGACTCCGGAGGCAATAATTAAATATGAAACAATACCCGGTGAAACATGTGAAGAGAAGTTAAGAGCAGCGTTCTCCAAGGAAATGTCAATACTAGATTTAATGAAAGAAATGTTAGATTTAAGAATTGGCTCCAGCGAAACCACAATAATATTTAGAAAGGCAGACAAACTCATAGAGAATTGGTAGAGAAAAAGCTGGGTAAGAAAGAATTATCGAATTAAGTATACGCTAATTTGATAGATGATGATGATGTACAAAAAAATAGACATTCAAGGTATCACGAAAGCTTATGAGATTGAAGAAATACAAACAAGAGAGTTCGAGCATGAGAAAAAGAAAAGAAACGTACCAGTTGCAGCATATAATACAAAAAGAGAAAATGAATGGAAAACAGTGGAAAATAAAAGAAGAACAACAAGACCGCGGAATAGAGAAATTCCAAAAGATACAAGAAGAAATTTTAAAGTCAGGAAAATTACTTGTTGGGCATTTCATGAAGAAGAACATGTTAGAAGATATTGTCCAAATGTGACATCTAATCATTGTAATAAAAAAGGACACATAAGAACACAATGTTATGAAAACCCGAATAGGTTTAAGGAATGCGAGCAATGGAAACGAGATAATGGAAGAAATCGATGGGAAAATGATAGGAAAATTACACGAATCAAAGATATAGAGACCGGCAGATGTACGCAAATAGGAAATATTCAGTAGCGGAATTGGACGAATTAGATGATGAATTGTATGGAAGAGATGATTGTTCAAGACGGTCCTATACCGACGAAACCAATAGAAAAGAAGATTCTAAAAGACAGGAATATCCCAGAGGTTACAGAAAGTTCAGAGATGATCAGGGAAACGAGGATGCACGATCACATGGAGAGGTAATTAATGTGCTTCATTAGAAAGTCAATGCAGATGTATGTTTGATTGTACGTATGAATGTGTGTGTGATTGTATGTCTGATTGTATGTATGGAAACATTCCTCTAGAAATGTGTGAATTAGATAGTTTGAATAAAAAAATAATGAAAAATGTGATAGCATGGACATTGAAAAAGAAATATTAAAACAGATATATTAAAAATAGCAAAGTTTGACATAAATTATAAAAAATTGAAAGGACGGCCAAGTGTAGAATTTCGTATAAAAGATAAAAATTTTCAGTGCCTTTTAGATACAGGAGCCCGAGTGAATTTCATTACAGCGGATTTAATCAAAGGTATGAAAAATATTCGATTAGAGAAACCAGAAAGCGTATTCACTGTGCGAATGACTCAGAACTTGTAAACTATGGAACTGTACAGTTAAAGGTTATAATAGAAAGGGTACAGAAAACAATAGAGTTTTATGTTGTCAAACAAATAGATCTGGAAATGATTGCTGGTATAGATTTCTTGGATAAATGTGGAATAAAACTGAAGAAAGAAGCATCAAATATCGATAGGATATTGTCAATTAGAGATAGCCCTTCTGATGAAGATAGATTAAAAAGAATAAGAGAATTGTACAATAGTACAAGTGACAATCAGCTAATGGAACTTTTAATAAAGTACAGATCAATATTCATGGCTGATAAATGGGATATTGGAAAAACTTCGTTAACCAAACACAAAATAGAAACGCATGGAGAACCAGTACTGGTAAAACCGTATGGATAACAGAATACTGGATCCCAAATGTAGAACGAGCAAATTTTATTGAAGAAATGCACAAATTGTTGTGTCATGCAGGTTGTAAAAAGGTCTATAACTACCTCGAGATGATTTTGACATGGAAAATATGAAAGAATTTATAAAAGAAATCGTTCAAAGTTGCATAAATTGTAAGAAAAGGAAGACATTAACAGCAAAAACGAAAGAAAAAACATATAAAACAATTGGGGGATGAACCTTTCCAGAAAATATACATTCATTTTTGCGGACCATTCAAAAAATATAAATGGATGTCAATATACCGTGCGATTCATATCTTTTAAATATCACCATTGGTTTACATTTTTTTTCCATCGGCAGTTACAGTTAATATAACTGTAAAGTTATATTTTTCATTTCCAGTTGTTTTGATCAGAATATCTTTTTTTCTTTTTTCATCAACTGTCTTTGTATCCGAAATATCGAAACTAACAGAAACTTCATCCATATTCCCAAGATGCTTCAAATCGATATCTCTCTTTTTATCTTTAATAAAAAGTAAAAATGACTCTTTTTTTCTTCCCAATCAGCTGGCAACGATTGTCCGACTGAAGTTACTGGTCTCATGCTTAAATTACTTCTTTTCATAAATCTTGTGCACCAACTATTCGTTCCTTTAAAATTTTCTATATTAAAATCATATTTTGTCATTTTTTTCCACTGTTAATCTAATATCAATTGTAGAAACTTAATACCCTTTCTCCCTTTTCTCAATTACATACTTTTTAATTGCCTTTTCTAAATCGGGTCAATGTGCAAATCCCCATTTTTTTGCTTTCTTTTTCTTGGTATTACGTTTAAAAGATTTTTCGATTTTCTCCAATCCCTAATGTTTTTTTTCATTTATATTGAATTCTCTTTCTGCTTCTCTATTACTATGTTTTTGAGCATAAGCACTAATTTCCAATTTTATTTCGACCATGAACGATCTTCTTGTTTTCTTCATTTTTAACGTGGATTTTAAATTCAAATTATTTCAATAAAACAAAAATAATTTAAGTCAAAATTAAAATAATATTAATTTAAATTTAATGATTTCTTCATTTGCATAATTTAAAATAAGTTTTTGATTCAAGTTTTCAAGTCACAAAAATATGTGACTTTTACGCTGTTGAATTTAATTTTCAAAATTAAAAAAATGGGATGCGACTTATATGCGAGTGCGACTTATAGTCCGATAAATACGGTAATAATTAGTAGTTGTTATAAGGTTATAAGGTAGTTATTATAAGTAGTAATTATTAGGTTGTTTAAAAAATAATGTCGTTTTTTGAATGGTCCTGATTTTGATCATGTTTTGAAATAAATCTTTATCATTTATTTATGTTTATAGATAATTTTAAAGGTTATGAAAAACTCTATATTTCTATGATACTTTGTTTAAATATTAACTTTATAATAACGTGTTTATTTAAATAGTTGTCAATATGCAAAAAGCGCAATTACGAGCAGTTTTTTATATGAATTCAAATTTGGTCACAAGGCATCGGAGGCCGCCCTTAATATCAACGGTGCATTGGACGATGAAACCACAAACGAATGTATGTTACAAAGTTGGTTCAAAAAATTTCAAGAAGGAGATGAGACCCTCAAAGATGATGATAGCCGTGAACGGAAACCTGCTTTTGAAAATGAAAATTTGAAGACTCTAGTATAAGCAAATCCACGCACAACAGTTTGAGAGCTGGCAGAGGAACTAGGTGTCACGATAGGAACAATTTCACACCATCTGCGTGACATTGGGAAATCGAAAACACTGGATAAATGGATTCGATACGATTTAAATGACAATCAAAAAAGGCGTCGTTTTGAGGCATCGTCTTCACTTCCTCTGCGGAACAAGAATGATCCGTTTCGGGACCGAATTGTAACGTGTGGTTAAAAGTGGATTCTCTACGACAATCGGAGACGTTCTTCTCAATGGTTGGACCACAATCATGCTCCGCAACCCTTTCCGAGGCGGAAATTGTACTAAAAAAGATGATGGTGGCTGTTTGGTGGTCTTCAACCGGTGTCTTTCATCATAGCTTCTTAAATAAAGAAGAAACAATTACGGCAAAGAGATGCTAACAGGAAATTGTCAAAATGAACTAGAAACTCCAACAACAACTAGTATTAGTCAATAGGAAGGGGCCCATTCTTCTCCACGCCAACGCTCGGCCACACATCGCACGTCTGACAATGCAACTGTTGAAGGAACTTGACTATGAAACTGAGTCCTCCATCATACTCACCTGATCACTCTCCTACTGATTATCACCTTTTCAAATATCTTGACATTTTCCTCCTGGAGAAATAAAAAAAAAATCAAGGGGATACTAAAACTGCCTTCAACGATTTCATCACCTCCAGAAAACCAGAATTTTATGCAACCTGAATAAATAAACTTGTGCAACGTAGGCAAAAGTGTATTGATGCTAACGGCTTTTATTTCGATTAATAAAGTTGATTCCAGTGACGTCGATCTGTTTTCAATATTGGAGGGGGCGAGGGTGGGATATGTAGATCGTATTTTTAGTTTGATTAATTTTGCCTATTGACATCTTCGTGTTTACAAAATCATACGGTACGATTTTACCTAACTGGGCCGTAGACACATATCATAATGTAAAAACAACAAAATCCAAATACTAACTATTTATTCTTCGTCCACAAATTTTTCAAGTAATCATAGCAAACGTCTTGCGACGATGATTATTTTTCTGAATAAATTCATTAATCCACTCCTTCAATTGTAGGTTGTCAACCTCCTCGGGATATTTTGCAAGGACGAGAATGTGATTCGTTCTTGCGAGTTTTGAGAAGATCCAGTTGGCTGAAAGAACGCTCGCAGTTGCAGTTGAGGCTGGGCAGTCCAAATGCAATTTATGAGACTAACCACCTGCAGAATCATATGCGTCACTTGGTTGCTACAAATTTGCTTAATGATTTACATGGGGTGGGGTAGTGATGTTTTCCTTACCAGCAGGTTGAATCATCGCGAACCGAATCACTCCGATCACCGAAGCGATACTGGACGAGTGGCAGTATGGATTCCGGTCGGGAAGAGGAACTCAGTTGGCTATAAGTATCTTGAGGAAATTGCAGGAGGAAGCGCGATACAAGAACATTAATATGTATGTCATCTTTATCGACTTGGAGAAGGCATTCGACAGTGTCCCCCGGGAGTCTCTCTGGAGCTGTTTAAAGAGACTATGGATAAGGGGGAAAATGTTAGAGATCATCAAAGCTTTCCATGAGGGATTCGAAGGTTCTATAGGTGATGAAACATTCAACATGGATAAAGGAGTGCGTCAAGGTTGTGTTTTAGGGCCACTCCTGTTCAATATTGTATTCGACACGGTTGTGAAAAGAGCAATATTGAACGGTCTTTCTGGAGGAGTGAGGATGAAACATGAAAATGGAAGCTTCCTTGAGATCAACAGACTAGCCTATGCTGACGACTTCTGCCTCATCGACACGGACTGGAACAACTTGATAAATAATTTGAACATTTTAAATGCATCATTTTTAGATTTAAGTCTCAAAATTAACATCGGTAAAACCAAAGTATTGAACCTAAACGGAGATACTCGGATACTTACTTCTGGGCACCAGCTTGAGACCGGAATTGAGTGGGTCTCTAGCTTTTGTTACCTAAGATCCACGATCTCTACAGCAGGACATGTGGACGCGGAAGTGAAAGAAAGAATTAAGAAAGGAACCCAGAAGATCCGGAATCTGCGACCAGTGCTGAAGAGCTCCAAACTGAGTATGAGGAATAAGAAGAAAGTAATCAACGCATGCATATTCTCCGTAGTCTATTACGGCTGTGAAAGCTGGAGAACTGCGGACAAGAACATTAAGAAATTCCATGCCCGTCATAACCTATGCACGCGCATAGTTAGGAAGAAACACAAAATTGAAAAGATCCGTATGGACACCTTAGACATTGGACTCCCATATCCCATGGATATTATCGCGAGTAAACGGCTTACTTTCCACAGGAAACTTCAGAGGAGTACGAGACAATTCAACGAATCTGAAAGGGAGAAATACAAATGGGGAAAAAGATCAGTGGGAGAAAGAAGCAATCAATTTCGGAATGTCTTCGAGTGGACATACAGTGGCTATTTGGGGATGATGCGGTGTATGGAGATTTCATTAACCGCATCATTCATAGAGATCCTACTGTATCGAGGGAAACATACATAAACTCCTTAATTCGATCAGGAAGACTCAATAGAACAAGAACAACTGTATCGAAGCTGATCAACGAGAGAGACAAACGTCACCAATGTTCAGTAGAAAGATGCTACAAGGAGTTTGTCGAAAAGAAGGAGCTGAACAGACACGAGAAAAAGAACCACGTGGTATCCGCTTCCGCTAATCCTGATCAGTTCAATGAGATACAACAACAGCAATTACCATTCCCATGTACACTATGCAAAAAGTTGTACAAAACGAAAGGGTGGCTGACCAGGCACCTGTACCGGGATCATAAATTGGATGAGACAGAAGAAATTGGAGAACCGACAATGACACCAGCGCAAACCAGTACAACCACAGAAGAAAGAGTCGTAGAAAACCTCAACATTCCAGGCAACCAGATTCAATCCGTGACGGACCCCCCGACTATCTCGATGGAGGTGGAAGAAGCGATAGGTACTGAAGAAACACATCTGACTTTTAGGATTACAGATCTAACTGCAAGGGGGGAGTTCGGATGTACCTTTCGCGGCTGTACGAAGTCCACGAATATAGTCAAAGGTATGCAGAACCATGACCATACAACCCATTGGTGGTCGCTTCTCACAGGGAACCCGAAAAGATCTCGGAGACCGAAACTATCCGACCCCGTAGGAGGCCTATCGGGGGGCTACTAGTGATTCTTTAGTTTGGGTGGACCCACTAAAGAGCCTAGAGGCTCAATACCATTCGAAAGAGATGGGAGGCCCACCAGCAGGTTGAATGTGCTCCAACCCAAGGAGCTCGGCGGCCAATCGATGCTTGCCCAATTCTTCCGCATAATGATGGCATACACTATCCAAGTTGCACTGCTCCACAGTGTGTCCCATCCATCTGTTCATAAGAATTTTCTCTGTGGATATCAAGACTAACATTGCTTTGTTCTTTATTCTCACCTTCAGTTTACACAGAATGCAATCAAGCGCCTCGAAATAATCCACGTGTTAATAGTCCATTGAAGTTGAAAATTGATGTTGTTTACTTGACTGAAATCGTACAGTTATCCGGGATTGTCGAGGTATTTTTGGAATGTCTCTGTTGAATTCTTTGGATTTGTCTAAAGCTGACTGTCAAACGGTTGAGAATGGATCTTCTGTTCTTGGCGAAGTCAGCTGCATGGTGACATGACGGACAAGGTGCAAGCCGGCATCCGTGGACGTTTCTTCACCTTGAAGACTGCTGCTTAATCGATCGGTGATTTCGGAAAACAGAGTTGCCAGCCTCAAATTTAGAAAAATCTCAAATTCTGTGAGTCTTCGTAAAAGTTCACTAGCCTTTGAGCTCACAGAAGTATCATTGGATTAGTTGTCAATTATCTGGAGCGCTTCTTCAATGACAAGCAGCATCTCATCAACACGTGCGATTGCGCGGTATGTCACTGTAAACCTTGTAGAACAGAGTGGACGTAGCTGAGTTTGGGGAGACCCTATAACCTCTGGCACTAAGCGAACCAAAGCACATCGTTTTGGTGATCCTCACATAAAAGTTATGAGTTCGTAAATGAGTTGAAGGAAGTCACGCATGAGGGGTACTCTTGAGACAGCATCCTGCACCGTAAGATTCACGCAGTGCATATAGCAGTATGTTTCGACAACACTTGTAGATTTCTCTTGAATTCAATTTACAACTCCGATTGCATCACCTTAGTAAGCTGCTTAGCCGTCAAAACAAACAGCTTTGCAATCCTTCATTTCCAAACTCAGTCGAAGTAAAACATCTTCAATGAACCTGAAAATTTTTGGACTATCACAACGATCCAGTGACTACATTCCAAAAAACGTTTCTTCACCATCAAAGTTGTCACTAACTGTTCGAAGGCAGACCGTCAGCTACTCCTGACTGCTGACGTCCGCTGTTTCATCAGCAATGATACCGAAATATTTTCTTTCCTTTGTAACTTTTGTGAAATAGCAAATAATGGTAAGGGACATGCTCTGTAGAATTTTGTCCTGAATTTCTACTGATGTCCATATTGTCTCTCTATTCAACCAGAAAAGTAAATCACTTGAGTCACCGCATCGGAGCTATAATAACTGCTTGATATTGATGTTCACATCTTCATGTCCACGAATACCGAGGCCTTGACGCGAAAGAAACAGAAGTGAGGAAAATACCTGCGTTAAGCATTCTTTGGCCCTCTTTCTTTCAGCTTCATTTTAAAGATTCAATTAGTTGAGAACATCGCTACCCTACAAGAGATTCGATAACCTATAGGCAGATTGACAGTGCGAAAGACTACTAGTATGATCCCTGAAACGCTGGATTTTCTTCTTCCAATTTGTGAAGCCCTTGGTAGTAAATGCCGTCTCACTTTTGAAATAACGGCTGATTTCTTGTTGGTGCAGTTGTCTGCACGGGTGCAGAAGGCAGCTTCAAATTCTTCATTCCATTTCAGTCATGTAAAGAGTTTATGCCAAGCAGGAAGAAATCGCCGTTTGTCCTTCGAGACAGGGAAAGTAGCAGTACTTGGCTGATTAGGTTCTGTGTGTAGAATAAGTGGATCGCTTTTGTCTTTATCATAGGAGGTTCTGCGACAATCTCCAACTTCTCGATTGACTGACTTGAAGAACAGCTTAAAATCACTTTGTGGCCATTGTGGGTGCCCCTTTTGTTTGGGTTGGATGACAGTCAGTGATGGGAATCAAATGACCGGTTGTAGCTTTCTTGAAAAAAGTGTCGATTCAGTGCATATTGTAGAAAATAAATTGAAGTAAATTCAAAATGTATGACGGTATCAGAGTTGTTTTGAAAATCACTAATTTATATCATAATAGATTAGAGCTATAAATCTCAAGAACAGAAACTGATGAACTCTTTTAAAATTTCACAAAATTAATTTTTTTAACCAAAGTCACAACTTTTTAAACTTTTTTTCAACATCAACAAAGCCAAATTAAAGCGCTCAAACAAAAAAAACCAATTTTCATTTTACAAAATAATAATTTTTAATAAAATACAGTTTTACATATAATAATAATTTCTCAAAAACTTTTCCTTTAAAATCACAATTTTTTATATATATATACCATTATAGTTTTTATTGAGTCAAATAGTTAATTTCCATCAATAATTCGGTCTCTCTTTTCATTTAATTTGCAAATGTTACAGACTTAACTAAATTACAAAACAGTACCTAATATGCTGTACTAACGGGAAAAGCCTATATTTAAAATGGTAAAATGAGGGATACTTCAAAAAGGTTATGTAATTTATTGGGGGGGACGAAAAGATACTTTCGCCCCCTAAAATTAATATTGGGGGGCGGACACCCCTTCGCCCATCCAAGATCGACGCCACTGGTTGATTCTACGCTGAGATATTTATCTTTAAAGATTAAGGTTAAAAACGACATAATTTTTTACTACAGTAGAATTTCAGTGAATCGCAGATACAACCGCATGGTATGGGACTTTGAGAGTGGGAGACGATGTATTCATTGATATTCATTATTTAGTTTTTAATATTATATAGTTTTTTATATAGCTTTGATATAAAAAAATTAAATTACATAATTATTTTTTAATTAAGTTTTTATTAACCCATTAACGCCGAACGGGAACATTCGTGCCCAGCTAATAAAAATGGCTGTAAAAGTAAAGACATTGCATTTAGCTAATGCTAAATTGATAAGGTGTGTACTCTGAAGGTTCAGAACACATACGGAACATGTTTTGTTTCTCTGTCACCAGGCATGCATGCGCAGTAGCCGGCTGAGCTTGACCAAGAAAAGAGTGTATGTAACATGGCATCATAATCATCAATAATTCTCGGCATTAATGGGTTAAGTTGTAAGGTTTTTTAAAAATTTAATTTTAATAATTTTTGAAAATTTATTATATCACTTATTAATCCTTTCACTATTTAATTTTATACATTTTTTATTATTATTAATATAATAAACTTTAAATTACATAATATTTGTTAATTATTTTTTTATTAAATTTTACGGTTTTTTAAAAAAATTAAATTTAATTTTAATAATTGTAGAAATACTGGATTCCACAACAAGTAATCCAATATTTCTATTTTTTGTCATAAAAATAATTTTATTACTAAATTAAACTAACACTACAAGTCCTTGACTGTGAGATTAGTTTAATTTATAGACAACCGATTTAATAATTGATAAAGTCAGTAAAAATAAAAAAAACAATAAATAAATAAACGAACAAGTCCGTTAAAAATGATAGTTTTTATTGGTATCAAAAAGAAAGCATACAATTCCCAACTTGACGCGGTAAATCGTTATTTTATTTATTTAATTTACAATCCATAATTATTGATTTTTTTATGAATATTATTAACAGTGTCATTTTCAATACTGTTATAATTGTTGATGCGACAACATCAAACGACTTCATTCCTTTGGCATCTATATTGCAAATAATACTGAATTTGACAATGTCATCGACTAAAAATTTCATGATCATTGGGACGCACGGTCCAGTCAATTTTATGGCACTGGCATAAAAAGTAGTCATATCCAAAATAAAGGTACCACAATTATAATAAATATTACTTCTGTTTTGAAAAGGGTAATTCTGGACACGATTGAGTTGTTAACAATCAACGCAATAAAACCAATTAGTCGGCAGGCCATTGTCGACATCGGAAATAAATGTCCCAGTAAAATTAATTCGGGGATAAGGCACTGTATTACAATCCTTTGATAGACTTCCCGAACATGGGCTTGACGCACAAAAATAATTTCTTTGCGTACGATGATAAATCATCTGATGGTCGTAAGTACAATGTGAATCCGGCAACGACTAACTGAATAATGTAAAGACCCAGTCTGCAGATTAAATTTCCTTTTAAATATATTGAACCCTTTGGCTTCGAAATTTCACTTCAGATGATCCACTGTAAATGGTTGAAATTGCTTTTATCTTAAAAATCATTTTTGAAGACTGTTGAAATAATAATAGGATTAAATATATCAGTTCAGGTCAATATCTTTAAAAATTTGAATCGTCCAAAGTTATACAAACAACGATAATATTTACTAAATGTATAAAAACATTTCAAATATATTCCAGAATCGTGCATATTGATAAATTGTTGTTTGTTGATTAAAATTATTCTTTAAAATCAGAACAAAACATTTAAATTGATTCCAAATAGAATTTCATCAACAACACAATATTCAATATTTGCATGTAGAATAATTTAATAAATTTAAAATAAATTCTATTTGGAATCAATTTAAATGTTTTGTTCTGATTTTAAAGAAAAATTTTAATCAACAGACAACAATTTATCAATATGCACGATTCTGGAATGTATTTGAAATGTTTTTATACATTTAGTATAAAAACTTTGTTCGTCCAAAGTTATACAAACAACGTTGCAGCTTTCGTGGTGTGACCTTTTTTTTATAGATTGTATTCAGATTATACGAGGAAGATCTACTTTGTGATATGCTACATCAGGAATCTTGAAATCCACACGTTATGAATAACGATGTGACGTAATAAGAAAAAAAACGAATCTCCAAAACCAAAAAAAACCCATCACAAATCCAATATACCTCACGCTCAAGAAAGCCTATATACAGTTACCGCTTAGACAAAAATCAAGGTCATGTACAAAACCCGAAAGAAAGATAACATAAATCTTTACTCAAGACACACGGAAGTAGGTTATCACAACAGTCCCCAACTGAAACACAAAAAAAACAAAATCACGTACTCATATACACAAACAAAAATGTAAATTAATATGGGACACTGTGGTGTGTGAAGTAGTGGGTGTGAAAATTTTTTATATTAATTATTAATCTTTTCACTTCTCTAAACACCTTGTGGAGAAATAGCAATCGGTTTTAATGCGGTGGTTTTACTGAAGAGGAAAATTGCGGTGGATTCAATTGAGGAGAATTTTAATTTAAAAATAAATCTTTGATATCTGATTTCACTTCTTAAGCTATCGCGGCCATGAACCAGATTAAATTTACTGACGCAGTCCGAATTTATGATGGCTGCGGCGATTTCAAGATTTGGGGCCGCAAGTTCGAAGCCACAGTTCGAAACGGCGGCGCTACATATGCTCTTGGATGGGCACGCATTTGATCTTTTTGTTGAGTATAAATAATAAAAGTATGTAAAAATAAATTTTTGTTTTAATTAATAGATATAATAAGAAATTATTTATCTATTTATCA
>MQRK01219573.1:12348-22768 GCA_001938485.1 Girardia tigrina
AATGAGATAGACGAAGATGCTTCTATTTTATCAATCTGTTCATCAAGCATGATTTGAAATTTTATTTATTTCCTGAAATTATTCAAAGATCGTCGTTTGATGCATTTGGAATTAATTAACATTATTATATATTAAATATTATATATTAAAAAATAATCAAAAAAAAATAAAGATTGAAAATATAGCGTACTAATCATAAATGGAATTATTTCGAAGATTTCTTCTGCTTTCTTGTATCCGAAGATATTTCAAATTTCAAATGTCTATCAAATTGAATTGAGTCCACTATCGAGACATTTTTCCTATTCCATTTACTGTATGTCCATTTGTTATGTTTTTTAATGCTGCTCTTAATAAAGTTTATAAGTTATTCTGATTAGTGTATTTATCGTTTATAAAAAAATTAGCTTAATCCAACACCAGAATATATTGTGGATTAAGCTAGTTAAACCTTCGTTGAATTATTATTTTTTTGTAGTAAAATTAGTGATTTGCGTGATTCGTCGAATCATTAATTTTACAACGTAAAACGTTATTATTTAATAAATGTTTTTTTACCTTTGTCTATGCATTTTTTTTACTACGGACATCATTTTGTTTTCAAATAGCTTCCGCACCCAGTAGTAAAAACATAAATAAGGAAATGGACAAAAAATAAAGACAACTGAGAGCCACTGAAAGAATTGCACAAAAAAGAGAGTGACGGGATGAATAAGGAGTTACTACAGAAGATAACTGAATTTGAGAAATATAGAAGTAAATCTGTTTCTTTGTCTGTTTATAAACCGATTATTGATTTTACTTTTCTCATCAAAAAAAGAGTAAAATCATTGAGGATGGAAGTTGGTGTAATATTTTATAAATCAACGGCAGTAGTTTCAAATACCAAGGAAGCTTCTTATGTTTTCTATCAATTTTGGTCTGGTAAATGCTCTTATCGCCTCTACCTTGTTCGGATCTGTTTAATTTCTGTTTTTTCTTTAAAATGTGCTCCAAAAGTTTTACTTCCTTCATTGAGGTTGTAACCTCAATATCAGGATTCATTTTTTTAACACCAAAATTTATTTATATAACAATTCACATATTTAAAACAAATTTTCATGTTAATTTAATTATCTCGACCCAAATGAATCTATTAAATTCTTTTCGATTTAATTTTTAAAATCCTGAAAATTTATTTCGAAAATTTATTTCAAAAATTATTTAAACTTTATTTTCAAAATTTATTTCAAAGTTTATTTAAAATTGCTTATTAAAAATATTTTTATTTATAAATAAATATTTAATAATACCAGAATTTTGTCAATTTGCTGAAAAACTTTTCCGCTCTAATTGTTTCACCTTTGTTTAGGAAGCTGCAATGGATTAAACCATGTGCGAACCACCACACAGTTACTATGACTTTTTTTGGTGTAATTTTAGCTTCGCGAAAGGCTTTAAAGTTTTTTTGAAATCCAACCACTGTGCTGAACATCGGCGGTTATCGTATAGGATCCATTTTTCATCGCACATTACAATTTGATCCAGAAACGGGTCGCTTTGATTACTTAAAAGTAGAGAAATACATACGTTAAAACGATGATTTTTTTGATTTTCGTTTAATTCGTGCGGCACCCATATGTCCAGCTTTTTCAATTTCCCGATTTTCTTAAGATGGTGAACAGCTGTTGATTGGTGAACGTTGAGTTCTTGAGCGACTTCTCGTGATGTTTTATGCGGGTCGACATTGATTAACTTCTTCAAATTTCCGTTGTCAACTTGTGATGGTCGACTACCGTGATCTTCATCTTCTTCTTCTCTCGTTGCCACTACGAAACTTAGAAATCCAACGTTGTACTGTTCGTAAATTAGTGGTATGTTATCACACAACATTGATAATTTTCCGAGCCGTTTCTGTCGCTTTTCGACGTAGTTTAAAATCGTAGAATAAAATTGTTCTCATTTCCTTCTTTTCTAACATTTATAAAATAAAATAAATACGCCTTAAATTAACAACAATAATGTCATACTTGGTATCAAAATATAGAGTAAAGTTTAAACTTTAAATTAAATTTAAATATAAATCTATTTATTAATGATTTTCTAAATATTTCAAACAATGAATATTAATTAAAAACTGAACGCAATTTTCCAAAATTTATTTTTGTAATTAATTTCGGCGGATTACCCACCATCTTCAGACTAAATTAACAATGGCTTTTTGCAGCTTATATATTAGAAAGGTGATTATACAATCAATTATGTAGTAAAGGTTCTATTTGAAAATGTTTAACAGAGAAGTAGAGTGTGAAGCTTGAATATTTTTGGATCCATGGATCTAATTAATAAGGCCTCACACGTTACTCTCTCTCAGCAATTTTTTAAATCGATTACGCAGAATTTGAAAATCATTTTCTCCGATTTTCTTTTTACATTTTAAATTATGTTCGGAAATATTGCTTCCATTATCCAACTGACTATGTTCTTTGATCCGTTTGCAGAGATAACGAGATGTCTCTCCAATGTATGTGGCGTTACACCCATTACATGTATATTTATAAACAAGATCGGAGCACAAAGCGAGAGGAGTGGGAGATTTATTACTGAACATATCATGAATTTTATATGATTGGGAAATAATTTTTAGATTCATGGTATTTGGAATCAAACTTTTCCAAATTGATGATTTTAAAATCATTTTACATACTTCTAATGTATATTAAATGAAAGAAACAAAATGCACCAAAACAGGGCCTTAGGGGTTGAATTTTGAAAAATCCTTTCTTAGTGGACCTCTACGTTATAAAAGGAATTATTCTTCCAAATTTCATATTTTTACGACTTACGGTTTGGGCTGTACGTTGATAGATGAATAAATTTTTTTACTGTTTTATATATAAATAGATTTTCTTGAAACTTTTCTTTTTTTTCTTTTTTGACCAGATTAATTATTCATAAAAATACTGGATTATAATAATGATAACTTATTTATTAAAACATTAATTAAAATTTAATTTATTTTTTGATTACGTTAATTTATATATTAATATTTTATTATTTTATAAAAATCTTTAAAATACATAATAAAAATCTAAATAATAACTGTTTTTTTTGAATATCATTTTTGAACATCTTTTAGTTAAATTTAAACTATTTCTATTAATTTAAAAATATTTAAATGCTGTTATTAAGTCACCAAAAATCCCTAACATTTACATTTATGGATTGTATGTAGAAAATCTCCAAAAACTCTAATTTTAAACAGTCTTTTTAGAGACCTTAACATTCTTAACAAAATCTTCAGAGTTCTTGGAATCATGGATGTTTTGAACTCGATTTTGGCCTGTTTAAATATTTGGACATTTTTCTTCTATGCTCGCAGTACTTTTGAGTTCAGCTAAGTGTATCAGAAGAAGACGATGCAATGTCTTTTATTATAATTGAACCGTAAAGTAAGAAAAAATCGCTATTTATCTTGTTATCCGTGTCCAGGATTATTTCTGACTGTACATGTGAGACACTCTCAATAACCTTTTCAGTTTTAGTTTCGACTCATTAACTTCATTCTGCGATGATTTTACTCTTTTTTGATGAGAAAAGTAAATCAAAAATCGATTTATAAATAGAAAAAGGATAGGATTTCCTTCTATATTTCTCAAATTCAGTTATCTTCTGTGGTAACTCCTTATTCATCTTGTCACTCTCTTTTTTTGTGCAACTCTTTCAGTGACTCTCTTGTTCGAAATTTGAACATTTGAATTATTATATTTTAAATTAAATTATTATCGTTATTTATATTATCAAAAGAAAATCAAATCAAATTGAAAAGAAAGTTGAGCCTTTGACATTTACTTGAAAAAAACAATTTTTCGTTTAATTTTTAAAAAAATTTGGTTTTTGTATCAAAAGAATTATGACCTTGGGTTTTGGTTTACTGAAGTAATTAAATCGACTTGTGAAAGCGAATAGTTTTTTTTGTAATTAAAAAATAAAATCGATTATGTAACTTGACACGATTATTTAACTTGAAAAAATTGTATTGAAAATATTCGAATTTGTTCGAGAAGATAAATTTACTATTGATCGATTGATTTTATTAAATTTAATTTTAAATCGTAACTCAATTTGAATAATTAATTATATCGTTTCTATGGATTCTGATTTTCGCTTGACGACAAATTATTCGCAATTAAATAAAATGGCGATAAATAATCGATATATTAATAGTGAAATATTTTCAACGAGAATAAATAATCAAATAAACAGCATTGTGTTTCTGTATGATCAGCGAATGTCGATGTTGGAGGAAACTTACAATGATTTAAATAGAAAGCAAAATGTTTTTAGAGAAAATTATTCCAATAAGATTAATTTTTACAAAGCAAAATGTGAATCAATCAACTCGAAAATTGATACTGAAATGGTTAATATATTCTGTGAAAGATTTAACGACAAATCGATTTCGACAAATGAAAACAGGATCGGTGTTATTTTTCATTCACTTCTCAATAAATGGGCCCAGCAATTCATCCACAGAATTTCCCTGTGCAACCCTGCTATCTCCGTCCGATTCTCGGGGCGACCTGATGAACGGGTGGAACATCTCTGTTGTTTTTAATTTTGACCATTCCTGTATATTTTTACTGCAGGATACGGCAGCTATTTGAGAACAAAATGATATATGTGATAAAAAAAGAAATTATTTATTATATTCTTTTAGACATTCTTTTTTTATAAACTGTTTTTGTTAAGATAATCCAATTACATTCAAAGTTGAACCGGACAAGACTTTATACTACTTCGCTAATCGTTCTATGAATGTTACATGTTCTTATAGTCCTTCGGAATTGCTATCAAGATCATTACTAGATAAAGTGGATTTCACATTTAATAACAGTACTTTTAATCAAACACAGGCTCGGCTAATTACAGTTCTTGGTTTAAATAGAGGAAGAATATGTTTTTCCTGTGGACATGTTGCTATTTTTGTTGACACAAGGTGCTATGAATTTGTAGGTAAGTCTAATAAAATTTTAAATTCAAATGTATATGGAAGATACTTTCAAGGAGACGACGAAATAAAAATATATTTTAATAAAAAAAAATTAAAAAATCTTCAATTCCTTGTCATTTTTTAATTTATTTATTAATCCATTTGATGCCACTTGAATACTTTTAAAGAAAAAATATCAGAATTTTTAATTTATCGAAAAGTCATTTTCAGAATTTGGAATCTTATTTTGTTATACGATTTTAGGATTCAATATCCTATAATTTTTTTTCATTTTTTGTCCTACGCTAGGCCTATTCCGTTTTATTTATTTAAATAATTAAAAATTACGAAATAACCAAAGTCATCCATTTAAAAATATATTTTACGACAATATATTTCGACGGATCTACCGTCATCTTCAGGTCACTAATTAATAATCAATTCACCTGTATATAAATACATAATCATCATTTTTGTATTTATATACAGGTGAATTGATTATTAATTAGTGACCTGAAGATGACGGTAGATCCGTCGAAATATATTGTCGTAAAATATATTTTTAAATGGATGACTTTGGTTATTAAAAGAAGATTTTCATCCGGACTTCGTTTTATCAATAATTACGAAATAGTTTACTTGAAATTACCAATACGCTATCATAAAAACTTACTAATTTATGTCTAGAAGAGAGTGTCCTTATTAATCTTATCATATAACGATTTTATAAATTGTATTTCGGCTGTTTCATTAACTCAAATGTTATTAAAAGTCAGGATAAAATAATCTTACAAAAAATAAAGAGTGTGAAAACCTTATAAAAATATAAACATAAATGATTACAAAATCTAGGGCTCTCTTCTGAAAAACTTGTAAGTATATGCATATATTCTGGGTCACTGTTAAATTTGATTAAATCTCCCTCAAAAACACATTTTTAAAAATCTAATTACATTTTCTTATTTTTAATATATTCGTTTAATCTTCTAATTAATGATGATTTGATTAGAAAATTTTCGCCTTCTTTCGGACAACTTTCTAATTCCGTCGGTGAAGAAGTGATGAAATCGCTTCTTATGAACATTGAGACAATTTTCATTAGAATTTTTATTATTATCACATTTAGAGTCATCACAACTCTCGAAAGATCTTTCACCCTTTGACATCGCTCTAATTGGTTTTTTATTTCTATTTTTAATCAATGATTATTCGAACAATTTTTCTAAATCTTTCTAATATATTTAATTTCTAAAAATAAATAATGAAAATTAATAATTTCAATCATTTCTTTATAGAAACTCAAAATAATAAAAAAATTATCAAATTGTAAAAAATAAATTTAAATTAAATTTTTTATTAATTTTACATACATATCTAATTAAATGCTTTTCTTTTTTAAAAAATATTAAACTTAATTTTGATTCTTAATTTTAAAAATATAAACTTATTGAATTCTTATTTTCATTATGTTTGAATAGTCAATCACTGTAAATACAAAAAAATACCAATTTCCATCTGGATTAGAGAATTACAATTCTAATTTCAACATACTCTTGCTGACCAAGTCTTGTATATGATTCACGGATTCGCTGATGATTACTTTGACATGTCACAATGTATTCAACTACACTGTCTTTTTAGGAATTTTGGAATTGTTGTTGTTGGGTGACAAGGATCTATCCACAATCTTTTATGCTTAAGATTCTTGTGAGGAATATTTTAAATGTTTTGTGTTTGAATGTTGTGTCTTAATTTGGATTGTGTCTCTCCTGTCCAGATGGTTGATTAATATTTGAATTCTTATTATCTAAAAATATATAATGTTTAAATTTATTTTAATTTCAAATAATTGTAAAATTTTAAATAAATTTATTAATTTTTTACAATTTTTAATAAATAAATCAAATTAATATTTTTTAAACAATTATGATTCAGTTTTATTTTTATCCAATAAGGTTTGAGTAAGTATTTTAATGAATTATTTATTTCTCCATTTACTAAAAAATAATAAGAATTAATTCATTAATCAATTTAGTTTAGAGTGCACTCGTACGAAAGGTTTGACAAAGATTGTCTTAAAAACAATCAAAATTGTTGTTTAAATAAAAATATGAAAAGTCAAATCGGCGTTCTTAATAATTCTCATAATGCACCAAATTTTCCACTTTAGTAAAAATTTGGGTTGGAAACGATTTTTTCTCATGTTTTGTCTTAATGTTTCGTTTACCTCACAAGTTAATCATGAACCCATTTCATTAATTTTAATCTTTGCTAGACTGTTGATTGATTAAACGTTCCTGGGTTGTTTGTAATTCATCCTCTTTGTTCTAACTTCATCTTTGAGATCAAAATTAACTTTATTGAACTTAATGAACCAATCTTTCACGATAAATGAACCAATAATGTCCTTCCTACGAGCCTGTTCAATCAATTGCTTGGTTTCTGGTGCAGTTTGTAAAAGATTAAATGAAAAAAAATATATAATCACTAAGGTGAGTCCTGCTTCGCTCGATTGTTTATTTTATATCCTAAAAATAAAAGAATTACTTAAGTAATATAAATAAAACAATGAAATCCATTGTATTCGAAATGTTTTGTGGATAGTTTTTTTTGTGTAGCAGCCTATTATTTGAAAAGATTTGTATGGGAATTGCTGAATTAGTAACAAATTAATAGCTGATTTGGTCAATAAAATAAGAGTTTTTTCATTGGAATGAACTTTAATTTATGACACATTTACGCTTTGTTCGATGACCTTTTGCTATCGCTCCGACAACTTATAAATTCCACATTCGTAGGAAGAATAACACATTTCGGCCAAAAACAGAGTTAGGTGACATTTTATAACGACATCATCATTAAAAGTACTACCACTTATGGAGTGGTCGAGAGATCCAAATAAATGGTAATTCGATGGCGTGAGATCAGGTTTATATGGTGGGTGCAACATTTATTCCCAACCATTATTGCTGAGTAGCCAAAGATCTGAGGTCTAGCATTATCCTATGGGAAAATTAAACTTATATGATTGACAAATTCTGGTAGCTTTTCATTGGCCGCTTCCTAAAATCTGTCCACCTCCCGATAATAGACCTTCGAATTAATGGTTTGCTCAATTTGAAGTAGCTCAAAATACAGCTGAACTTTCAAATCCCACAAAATAGGCAGCAAGATCTATAACTAAAATCGACAATTACTGAGTCATCAACCCAATCTATTAAATTGTTAGATCAAAAATTTTAATCTTCGAAAATCTCTGAAAATCAATATAAAGTATTTTTATGTCAATTTATTCATCGATTACACAATTGCTGCTTCTTTTTAAAAATAGATTAAAAATTTATATTTTTCTTGACAACCTAAATATGATAATTATTGAATCGAAATAAATTGTTTTGAGAAATGATATATTTGAATTTTAAGTTAATTAATTAATTTGTCGATTTATGTATTTTTAGATTATTCCTTTATTTTGTCTATTACTTTCACTTGATCTGAATAGTTTAGTGTTAAAATTTTCGGACCTTATCTTTTTATTTCCCCTACAATAAAATAGTCTTTTTCCCCGATTATAAAATAGTCTTTTTCCCATACTTCTCGTTTATTTTGGTCTATAGAGCTAATAGGCTCTTCATTCATCACAAGTTCAACAAATCCAAAAACCCTAAGCCTAAATCCAAAAAACCCTAACCTAATCCTAACTTTAACCTAACCCTAACCGAATTCTAACTCTAACCAACCCATAACCCTAACCGTAACCTAAACCCTAACTCTAACAGTTCTTTTCCCCTAAATTCGTTTTTATAACCGAATATTTTTTTTAAAAAAACAGTCTTTTTTTCCACCTATTGTATCAGATATTGTATGTATAAATATGATTCGTCCTTTAAAAATAAGAAGAAAAATATTAGTATTGATATGAAATAAATCAATCAACATCAAATGTATATAATAAATAAATTTTAATTCATATACAGTAGGTATTGCATATATACCAGTTGGTCTATATGCAAGTTTTTTTGTGGCACCAAGGGACTTGCATATAGACAATATCTATTGTATATTATTTATTTTAAGTGTCAATACCAAATATTTTTATGTAATGGAAAAGTCTAGTTTTGTCCCAGATAAACAACATTTTCGGAAGTGTTACTGCATTATTTTATTCGACAGAAAACTGTAGTAGAATGGTAATAGTTGCGGTTGAACATTTACGGTGAATATTCTCCAACTAATAATATAAAGTGCTAAGAGTGGCTTCCGCGGTTTAAAAACAATGATTTTGAGACAAATGACAAAAAATATGGAAAACCACACAAAAAAATTAAGATTTTGATTTAAAAGCATTACTGGGCAAAGATTCTTGCCAAACCCAAAAGGAATTGGCTGCTACATTAAATGTTTCTCGACCACATATTTCACAACGGCTGCATGCAAAAGGCTTGGTATGAAAGTACGAAAATTGACTTCCGCATGAATTGACGAAAAGGAACATGGAATGTCGAAAAGCAATATGTGATACTCTGCTTCAAATGCAGAGAATGAATTTTTTTCACATCGAATTGTTACCGAGACGAAAAATGGATTCATTATATTAACAATCCAAAGCTACCACGCGATTGTGTCCGTCCAGATAAACCAGTTCCTTCTATATCGAAGCAGAATATCAATAGAAGTAAGGTTTTGGATCAAAAAGGAGTAATTTACTTTGAACTATTGCAACCATATCAAATAATCACTGGTAAGGTTCATAAGGAGCAAATTGATTCAGTTGAACCGTACTTTGAAGAAGAAGCGTTCCAGTTTGCCAAAGGACATAAGAAAGCCGTTTTTCAAAAAATGCTCGTTTCATAATCAGTAAACGAAACTCTGTTAGTACTTCACTGGGAAGTATTACCTCACCCACCGTATTCACCACATGTTGTTTCTTCAGGTTTTAATCTGGTCTATGCAAAGCTCTCTTTTAGAGAAAAAGTGTAGTTCTAACGCCGAAATCAATTTCTTCCGTCGTAGAATCACTTCATTGCCTGAAAGATGATTAAATGTTGTAAATTCTGATGGAAGTTAATTTTTATAAAATATACGTTCATTTTAATGATATACAAATGTTTTATTTTAACACAAAAAAGGGAGGCATCATTATTAACAACATCAATATGAGTTTTACAACATTTATTAATATTACAAGCGCATTCACTATTTGACATCTCTCTTGATCAATATATTTCTGAGTTCATACTAATTATTTTCAATAAATGAAAATCTGTTAATAAAAATTATTAATTATTAAAGAGTCTAATTGGTTAAAATTAAATCTAAACATTTTTTTTAAAAAAGAACATATTAAATTAATATATTAAAATTTTAAATTACATTAAAAAATAAATAAAATATTCAAAAATTATTTTGCATCATTTTACTTTAAAATTAAATTATTTTTAATTAGTA